>VZTE01002317.1:196952-300131 GCA_013397775.1 Eulacestoma nigropectus
TGAATATACTGTGGAATTTTCATGGGAAAGATTTCACTTCAGTAGGTAATTTCCAGGCGGACTACTGAGATTGTGAATAAATCAGAAGTTTGCGGCATCAGCAGAAGGAACCTTTTCCCCTAAGCATAAGAAAGAGACTTTTAAAGACTGTAACACTGACCAAAATTGTTACCTTTTGTGCGAGGTGGTAAAAGAGAGGAGAGTGCTGGAGGGAGAAAAGGGATGGGGGGGGAAGGAGTTTTTGTTTGGGGAGTGCTGGAGAGAAGAGGGTTGTGCTTTAACTTTCTTTTTATTTCTTGTTACTTTTAACTGTGTTAGTAATAAACTTCCTTATATTCTTTAAAGTTTTAGGCCTGCTTTGCATTTCTTCTAATCCTTATCTCACAAAGTGCAATGCATGTGATCAAACCACTACAGCCTCCTAAAAAGGTAAGATGTGCAGCAGGTCTGTCCATCCTTTCCTTCTCCATATATGGGAGAACTGGCACAAACTGCCACACAGAATTGGTACAAGAACACTGTATGAGCCGCATTCAAATAGCAGAAGATAGATGGAAAACATGATCCCAACCAGAGCTGGTTTTGACTATGCTAGTCAGGAGGCGGTATGATAATAGGACGAAAGATTTGTGGGTAAGGAAAAAGGTTGCCTTCTGAATCTATTTACTTAAGAGTTTCTATCTCATGACATAAGATATCAGATTTGAAGATTATTTCATGTGGTTCTTGCCTCAGTGCCTGACAAATTACACTAATGTGCAGGGATTCGGTAAGGTTGCTGTGACGGTCATGGTATACTGCACCGGAGAACACACCGGCAGTGTCACCCATATAAAAGCTGGAAAGGTTTACCAGGTTATCATTTATTTAATGGGATGTTCCGGGCAGAAACAACTAGAATAAACATGATTGTCAGTATGTATATAGTTTTAAGATCTGCATCTTCTGTATAAACACACAATATAAAAACCTCTATAAAACACTAGAATATCAAAACCAGGAAAACTTTTACCATATTGCATTGATTACTAACTAGTACAGGATAAAGGAAGTCATTACCACTGTAACCAACGGGGAAAAAAAAACCAGAAAAAACATTTCAAGGATGCTTGTTAGTGAACAGCTGCTTCACTGACTGGGTCCACCGTGAACCACAAGAAAGAGAAGAATCGTTGCTTTAAAACAACATGTTCATAAAATTGTAGCAATTTACTCACAATCAGAGAGCGTGACATCTGCATCACAAGACAAATTACAGTTTTGATCCTGCCTGTACAAACAAGAGATTTCTGACTAAAGAGGAACAGTTTGCTTTGAATTGTCACTGGTTCTCACTGTGAAGATGAGAGAAGGAACATTTTGGGACACTACAAGCACCAGCTCCTGAACGAAATGAAGAGCACAGGAAGGGTGATGGAACATAAAGAGAGACAAAGAAGGTGATTGTTACAGAAATATTCTTCCATCTCCTGCAGGTGATTTGAGCTCAAGTAACTTTACAATAGGCAGGAACATTTTTGCCATACCTCTTTTCAGAAACCATATAGATACCACTTTCCTTACACTGCTTGTTACGGCTTTATGTCAATTCACTTTAGTCACTTGCTCTGGCATTTCAGTTGGGAGACTAGTCATCCTAAAAAATGCACCTCAGAGGGTAATTCATGTTACATGGGGGTGATTATGTCCCTGCCTAATCTCGGTCACAGGTCAGGAGGCATTTCCAGAATGTGAAGCTGAATGCCTACATACATGTTCACACACGCTCACCTCTCTGCTCAGACGTATTGTATTTTGACTTTGCATGTGACTTTTCATTAAAGGCAAGCACACAATCAAACTGCTGACATTGCTTAATGCAGCAAGCATCTCAAATAAGGTGGCACTGAATGATGGTGCATAATGCTTAAAATTACAAATTTCAAAATAATAAGAGACATGCTTATCTTTATTTATGCACACTTGCTGAATTTTATGATATTTTAAACAATGAATAATTAAAGTTCTGGGTATTTGAAAGACTATGGTCTTTACAGCATTGAAACAAAATGTACAGGGAAAAGTAAAAAGTACCTGGAAAAATGGTAATCTGAGATTCCGAGAATGCTTGACACTGCTACCAAAACAATAGTCTTTAAGCAGTTTAATCTCACTGAAGGAAAAAGGGTAAAAAACCCTCCGAAATACATACTGTGTTTAGTTTGAGTCTTTTGGCACTTCAGCCCCTATCTTGGTCTATTCTTGCTAAAGATATGATATCAGCCCCTTTTCACAACTGCAATTAAACATCTACATTCTAATTTAGATAGCTGAAATTATCCTAATTTGCAGAAAGATAAAATATTTCAAAATATCAACAACTTCAATAAATGTTTAAATAGATTAGCATTCATTCAAGAAATTAAAAAGGTCATTTTTTTCATAAAGACAGTACAACAGTTTTAAAGCTCGCTAGCTAACCACAACCACAGTACTAACAAAGATATGTGGGAAAGGCATGCAATGAGCAGCAAGTGCTTTGGCACTTACAGATTCAGATACATGGATGGTGTAAATCAGTGCAGTTTCATCCAGTTCAAAAAGGTACATGAATGTGCACTCCGTGTTTGTGAACAGAAGTCAGACCAGAAGTTAAAGCACTGGCCCTTTCAGTAATGCACTTTACTGTTATACATAATGACATTATTATACATGAGGATTTTCTTCTGCCAACAATGCATATTATTTTAATTAAGTTGAATCAGAAATAACAATTTATTAGTATTTATGAAGCTGAGATGACTTCCATATGAAATCAGTGACATAAATACTACAGTGTAACTGAAGTCACTGTGTCTGAACCACAGATCAATGCATTTTTTACAGGTGGTCTCTTCAGAAATCAAAAGTTACTATGTATTTTCTACTGATCTTACAGTTTCAAAAAGAAATGTGGCTAAGAATAGCCACAGAAAAGGCTAGCTTAGTTTAAATCCATCCCAAATTGAAACATTAAGGTCAGCATCAAAATACTCGGATTTGAAAATCCTTTATTCAGCACAGGGAAAATTACTTACTAGTTGAACAGCCTCTCCATTACGTTTATAAAGCTGTGAGTGAAGTGTGGTGCTTGTAACCACTCAGCCTGACTTCCACAGATGAAATACTTCCATCAGGTCAGTACAGATCTGCTCACTGCAGCAATGGACTTCGTCCTTTTTCTTTTTTCTTGGTTCCCCTTCCCACCCCAAAAGCAGATAATCATGAGGGAGCAGTATAAACGTAAACCATTTACCTTGTAAAGAATGTAAAGAATTCAATTAATGCCAAATCCTCTGAGAATAAATTACATTGCCATAAAGGAGCTGATGTGCTTCTCCTATTATTGGCTCCACAGAGCTTCTTTTAGATGTAAATAGAAAGTTAGGGCTCTTAAATGACATGATACACAAAGCTTCCTCAATTTCTGCTTAACACCCAATTCTGTCTTTGCTGAAGAGCAATCCTGAGCACATTCAAGCCACCATCCTCTTATAAAACTCTACTCCTGTATGCTGCTCTTCAAGAGCCTTTTGATGTGACTAGACTGGTAAGTAGGAACTGCAATCAATTTCCAGCGTGATACCAAGGAAAAGTTACTTATCAGATGCTATTTATCAACTCTACAGGCTTCCTAATAGACTCTATTATCTATCTATCACCAATTCAGTGAAGTTACAGTGGCATTTTCCAAAAATTTATTATATTTAAATCAAAGAATCAACCAGTTTGGGATCTTGCCATCGTAGTGATAGAAGAGAGTCTGAATAATACCTAATTAAATATAACAGAGGGCTCTGCACTGTCATTTGTGATTTATGCCATCTAGCAGTCTGTGACATATGGAGATTTTATGTTCTAGGTAAAATTCATTAACTGTGTGCCAGCTTATTCAACAAACGCAGCCAAACTGCTTGCCTGTGCATTAGCCTTCAGTGTAATGAAACACAGGTTTCAAATACATATGTATGGTGTTCTTCCCATTTTTTAGAAACAAACAAACAAAAAAAAAATCAATTCTTTTGTCTGTTTTTGATGCACAGGGAATTCACAAGTATGAATGGTCTGAAAAAAAGTCTGTATACTCCAGAGCAGTAGTCCTCATCTGTGGATCACATCCAGAAACTACAGAAATGCAAGCAAAATGAACATATACAATCTGGTCAAGCTCATACTGTTAATTTTGCTAAAGATGCTATCTCCATCTCCCCTCTACTGCCATCATCCTTCTGTACTCCCTTGGAGGATGAAACAAAGGTGTAGTCTGGACTCCCACAAACCACAGCATACTTCAGGCAATTTCTCCTGCAAACATCAGAACCTTTTGTGAAACAAACTAAGACACCACTGTCTGCTCTGGAGCACTGGACTTTCCAACTAGAAAGACTGCACAGTCTCAGATATGAGTAAAACACATTAACCCATTCATCTCATAGAATATCCCAGATGAGCTTTTTAGAGATTAAAGTCTGTGCTCAAGGTGAATTCAGGGCTTTATCGTAGCATCTTCAAATAATGCCTATTCAGACAATAGATTGAAACACTGCTCTTTTGGACTTATTTAAGTCCTTTGAGCAATCAGCCATGAAACCTAGCATATAAGTATTCCCTGACCAATAGAATAAAAAATAAAAAAAAATTAAAAAAAAAAAAAAGAGAGAAACAGAAAAAAAAAAGAAAAGTAAAAAAAAGAAGGGAAGGGAAAAAAAAGCTTGTCAGTCAAATGTTGTATACCAGCTCATGTTCACTAGTGAAGGCTCATGCAAAACAAATGAAACACATTTAGACAGCACAGCACATAGTCCTAGTTCTCCTCTGATTATGCTGTGCTCTTGTGCTCTAAGATATAATTATCTTTTTTTGTGGCCTCTGAATTTCAGTGTCTAAAGTGAAGACTGCACTGCAACATAGAAGAAAGGTATTTTACAACATAAACACAAAGGTGTTACCATATGTTCTATTAAGTAGTAGGAGGGTATACATAGGCAAGGGACAGTGTTTGAGGCTACAAAGCCTTTTGAGATAGATTGAAGATTGCACAGGGGATAGAACACACAATTTGGGGATGCTTCATCTGCCCTGTCTATTGGGAGAGATCTGTAGATACCATCCATAGCCTTTGCCATAGAGAGAACTAGTAGGGACACTTCAAAAGTGATCCAGTGAGCTAAATAACAATGCTGTGGAACATCAGAGGTCCAATGCCTTTCCTCCATTTTTTATGAAGTGTAGACACACCCTCGGAAGCTTTTCCCATTGCCACCTTCTTTCTTCTGCTTGCAGCAAGGTAAGTGGTGCAAAGTGTGCGTGGCATTGCATTTCTCCCAAGTGCCGTGGTTTCACCCCAGCCACCAAGCCCCACACAGCCGCTCACTCACTGCCCCACCAGCAGGATCGGGAGAGAATCGGAAGGGTAAATGAGAACTCATGGGTTGAGATACAGACAGTTTAATGGGGAAAGCTAAAGCTGCACACACAAGCAAAGCAAAACAAGGAATTAATTCACTGCTTCCCATGGGCAGGAAGGTGTTCAGCCACCTCCAGGAGAGTAGGGACCCATCACATGTAATGGTTACTTGGGAAGACAAATGTCATCACTCCAAACTTCCCCCTTCTTCCTTCTTTTTCCCTTTCTATACTGAGCACGACGTCCTATGGTCTGGAATACCCCTTTGATCAGTTGGTGTCACCTGTCCTGGCTGTGTCTTCTCCCACCCCCCCCACACCAACAACTTTCTCCCCAGTGTGGTTGTACAAAAAGCAGAAAAGGCCTTGGCTCTGTGTAAGCCCTGCTGAACAATAATAAAAAAACCTCTATATTATCAACCCTGTGTTCAGCACAAATCCAAAACAGAGCCCTGTACTAGACACTGTGAAGAAAATTATCTCTACCCCAGCTGAAACCAGCACACCAAGAAGAAGAAACTTACTTGGAGCATGCTTAAATTTCCTTGCAAGATATTTGACATTACTTGGTACCTTCTATGACAAGAGATACTGGTTTTTAAGCTAAACCTGACATACATATAGTAGAAAAGCCACATTATAATTTCTAACGATAATGAAACAGTTGTACAACATTACTAGGCAATGTAGTACTCACTTGTTTGAATAAATTGTGTCATGATTAACCTAGTTTTGAAACGTTTTCCTGAAAGTGCATTATGGGTTTGGAAATTATCACGGGGAGAAAAACTAGAAGATGCACACACACAAGTAACATAATCACAAAGACTTTGTTTCCTTAAGAAGATCAAAGCAAAATATGCTTATGTGTTACCCAAAGCTTAATGATAAAGCAGCTAATTTTTTTTTTTTAAAGAAATAGTCCAAGTCCCTATGTCAAGATCTGAAGACAGAGTTTAAAGCAATCAGAAAACAACAGTCATCTAATTAACACTGAATGCACTAACACGTTTTTTAAATATATATCTATAGATAGACAACTTAGAAGAAAAAACAAATGGGCTGTTTAAGCTAACCCTTATTACTTCGGGATCTATGAATTTATGTCACTTTTTATTTGGCATTTTCAGAAGCAAGCAATGTATATTTGTTAGAATAATATAAAATACTAATTAATGCTTGTCACTTGCAATGCCTGTGAGAAAAAAGCATCAGAATATTTGGTCATATCTGAATAATCTAAACTGCTGTAAATCACACCAATATCAAGTAAAACTCAAGGAGCTCCAAATCAGAAGGCAGAATGAGAACAAAGAAGATCTGGGCTTGCCAAATGGCAATAAAGAAAGATAAGAAGGAATGGATGAGAAGTTCTCTAGAAAAAAATAGTTCCTTCTAGTCCTTTCACAGACCTAGCTGTCTTTATTTGGCTGTAATACAAGATTTATGAAGTGACAATTAAGCTTTGAAGAGAATAGTTATTTCCGTACAGTGCATTAAATGGAGATGTAATTCATTGACCTCTAGCCCACACCTTCAGATATAGGATAGAAAGGAGGGGAGGATGTGCACCAGGGAAGAGATGCACTGGAAAATTCTTCCTGCCATCACAGTATAATATAAAATGTTTGTTATACAGGCATTTACCACAATAAGCAGTGAAAAACACTAAGACTGTTGCTAAGACTTGTAAATCTTAGACTTGTATTTTGGGACAGTGAATTAACACATTGGTGCACAGTGAGAAGAGGCCAAAATTACAGTTGCTGCACCTTAAAGATACTGAAAAAGTTGAACAGCAGCAGCAACAACCAACTGCTTGAATAAAGAAACAAAAATTCTGTTTCAAAACCTGGGGCAGTTCTTTCATCATAGACATTCTCAGATAGCACTATTTAGTCAGCAAATATGCCAGGGCTCAAGAGTCATACAGCAGATGAGAATTACAGAAAACATAGGAGAAAAACACATAAATCAAAATTTGCAAAAGCCTGCATATATAAAAGTTAGTAAAGGAATATGTGAATCGAAACAAAGAGGGTATTGATCATTCATCGTATCATACATCATAGAGAGTAAAAAGTCAAAAAAGAAACAGTGGTTCACAGATCTAACCATAAGGACTGGCAAGCACACAGGAAAGGAAATACTATGCCAAGTGAACTGTAGTTCTACACACAATCTAATAATTTACAGAGATTACTGTAAAGTAAAAACAGATGGAAAAGTAGTTTACCACACAGTGGAGCTAACAAAAACTCTGCAGCAGGGCTAATATGTAGGCCTTTGGTCACTGTTCTGTGCATATCAAGAGACTGCCATCTCAGTTTTCAAATAGCAAGAGGATTGGAAACAGGCAGAAAGGCAACTTATCTGGAATACTGCATTCAATTCTAGACAGTCAAATTCGAGCAGTTCAAAAGAAACTACCACAAATGGTTTTGGGGCCTGAGGGACTGATTTATGAAGAAAGATGAAAAGAATTAAATATGCATAGCTTAGCTAAGCAGTGACTAAGGAGAGAAAGGTTAACAGAAATTTAAAGAGTGAAAGAGAAAAAGAAAGGTTATATACCATAAAAATGGAGAGAACATAGAAAAGTAAAATGAATTTTATATAGTGCGAATTTAGGCAGAGTACCAAGACAAAAATAGCACATATGGATGAGATTAACAGGTAAGATGACAAAATTCCTTGTTTGGTGTACTGGGTGGACAGCCACACAAAGGCAACAACATGGGCACAGTAGCTCTATGTTTTGACACTCAGGACAGCTCCCTCACTTAGTTCTGACATCTCTGAATGGCCCTGTAAAGCTCTGTAAAGAGAACCCCCCAGTAAAGTGAAGAACCAACCCACGAGAATTTCTGGCATGTAAAGCCACACCACTGGCATTTGAAAGGCTCCTCTCCCTTGCACTGGGAGACTAATTATTGGATATGTCCTAGGTAAGCCTGGCTAAGGCTAGAAGAGCAAGGATGGTTGCTAGACCTTCATGAGTAAGTGACATGGGTAAGACCTGGATCTTCATGGGTCAGTGACAATGAAAGCAGGTTTAGTGGCTTTCCTGACAACAGAGTTTACGCAAGTCTCTAAGGTCACCTTCCACATCTACCATCAAGTATTACACTTGTGGTCGTAAACTACTGTAGAACAGCTGTATGGGCATGTATATACTAGGAAACAGAAGTGAAGATAAGTATTACAACATTTGATTGTGAACATGTGCAGCAATGTCCTTTCTGGGTTAAATTAAAATGGGGAAATATGGTTGATAATTCGAAGAAGAGGAAGAAGAAGAAGAAAAAGAAGAGAAAGAAGAGGAAGAAGAAGAAGGAACTGATCAGCTTGATCTCATTTGACCAACTGAAAAAAAGATAAGGATGTGTCAAAGTATGGACTCCTAGTCTACACGAATCTTCACGCACCTTTACTGAAGAAATAAGTGGACGAACATAAAAAATGCTTCACAGATGTTGATGAAACTGAAGTAGAAATCAAACAGAAATTATTACTGCAACTCTGACATTACTGCTCACAAGACAGAAAAATGTCACTCCAGGACACAATAAATCTGTATATTCATTTTTAAGTCATTTAGTTTGCCTTAGGAGCTTTACTTTTCCAACTATGTCTGTATGATTTACACATACCACTTCTGCAACTAACATTAGTACTGCAGCTAACAAAATCAAACAATTGTGTTGAAAGCACCTGAAAATCAAGCTATTCAATTCATGTGCAATTTAAATATAAAATGTCTGTCCTTTCACATAAAATTATTGTTGAGTAAGGAATACATTGTTTTAACGTATTTTTTTAGAGTCTCCTGCAATAAGCTACCTAAAGACAAAAATAGTGTTCTTCCCACAAAGAGAGAAAAAAAGACGAAATTTCTATACACCTGCTTCCCTCCTTCCTCAGTTTCGATGTCAACATTTACAGAACTTTTTACAGGAGAAAGCTTTGTGTCCTTTTATAGGAAAGGGATCACATTTGAAAGCTATTGATTAACTTTCAAAATATGACCTTAATACATTGCTCTATTTTCTGTAGATGGCTTTACAAGGTCCCATATATATTTTATATGTCGTACTTCATAACAGGATTTGCACCAAATGGGACCACAGCAGGAGTCCACCAGCCTGAGGTGGTATGGCCCAGATCTACTGCCTGTCTACGTGCTCTGAAGGCTGCTTCCATCTCTTCTGAAATGTCATACTGCATAGAGAGACATTCACAGTAGGATTTACAGCTAAAGATAGCAGATTTTCTCTTTTCCTTTTTTCCGAGAATAACATTTTTTGTTTTAAAATCAACTATGAAATGAAAGAGAGTAAAGTACAATTCCAACAGGAATGTCCGTATTCTAGCTGGATGAAAAGCTAGTAATAAATGACCAAGTGCTCTTCCACTTGTGTGTGGTGCTCTCCTGTCCACGCTCCTTGCCAGGTCCCATTCTTACTGGTCAAAAAAAGGTTTAAAGTGGACCAAGTCAGGGCTCTCTGAATCACCTTACAGACAGGGGAAGTTGTCAGGGCCTGTTGTCTTTCATTGTACAAGAATGACCCTGGCAAGAAAACCAGTTCTGGCCATACTACTTGCACTTGTGTTTCTGCAAGTGACAACAGACTGACCCATCTGTTGGGTGAGGGGATGAACAGAAGTCAAAACAGTAGAACTTGAAGATTCCTCTTAGCAGGTCTTATACTGCTGTTGTTTTCACAGAAAGCATTTGCTCAAAAGCAAACAAATGGAAAATACATCTTGTAATAAACTATCAAACAGCATTTTTTTTTAATTGGTGGTGCTCCTTTACAATATATTAAAAAACTTGCATTAGGACAACTCTTTATTTGCTCCAAATCAAACTAAGCTTTTGCTGACTTAATTACTTTCATTTGTTTAAGGATAAATTAGAATTAGTTCAATCTCAGATCTCACTTGCTTTAAAATAATCATGTTTATACTGTTGCAATTTTGATTCAGGTGTTAATTGAATTATCTACAAATATTTTCTGTTTGGTTTTATAACTTAGAAACTGTGCAAAATTCACCATGATGCAGTATATTAATTTGTATGAAACAAGAAAAAAAAAAAGTTATTATCTGGAGCAAGAAGCTACTTTGTGATTGAAAATGGGTCTTCTAGTCTCAAAATTTTCAAAAACTTTTTGAGGAAAAGTGGCTATATTGCTACAATTTCATAAATGGAAATAGAGAGGTTGGGGGAGTTGTGTTGTTAGTTTGGGGTTTCTTTTCTGCTCTCCATTAGAGAGGTTGGGGGAGTTGTGTTGTTAGTTTGGGGTTTCTTTTCTGCTCTCCATTCTTGCAACAGTCTTCTCAAAAATGTAATATCAGAATCTGAAGCTTCACACATGCTGTGCCAATATGCTGAGAAAATATAGTACTTTGACATTTATAATCTACTTTCATCTGATTTTTAGGGTGGCTAGATTTCTTTACTGTTTTCAGAATAACTACATTAGAAGAAAAAAGCACTCCAAATACCAAAATTACATGTAACGTCTTTATAATTTCCTTACAAGCCATCAGTAAAGTTTTCCACAATAGTGCTGATTCTTGTCTTTACTGACAGATTTTTTACAGTGGTAAACAAAATAATGACAAAAAATTATTGGTGGATGACTGTGATTTCCACTAAAATACTATCAATAGAACATGTTTTTAGTGGAACACAAAGTTGGAAATGTTAAAGTCTTCAATTGTCCAAGTTAATACTGCTCCTTTTGCTGTTATTTCAAAGTGTATTTTTCCAAATACCAATTTAATGTAAAACTTCATCTTGATATAATTATCAAATGCTATTCTATGTGGTTGTCATTGTTGGGAAAGTTGGTGTTACTGTGAGGTAAGTTTTATTTATTGGAAACCCACTTAGCAAATTATTAGACTACTATTACAAATAAGATAATTGGCTTATTGCCAGCTCAAAATACATTTTTCTAATTATTATTTTCTATGTCTGCATACTGATATAAAAAGTTATTTTTTATCTTTTTCCTGGCACCCAATGTCATGAATCTCAAACATTTTAATATTTAGATGAGGTAGAAAATTAGTTTAAATTTGAAAAATCACTTTGCATTTCTGTCATTGTCACATAAACTCAGGAACTGGAGAACAAAAATGGATAAATACATCTAGACTCATCAGCTGGTACAAACATATTGGCATTCATAGGCGGTAAATAATATCCTATTTTCCTGTTGGCCTGCACTTATCCTGTGATGACAGTGAGAGACAGAGAGATAAAAAGTGTAATAGAAGTAAAAATATTCTAGCTGTGGCTCTATTTGTATTAAGTTTACTAAGATAAAACCCTTTTGTTCTTAACTGATTTATTAAAAACCTAATTTTTTAGATATCTTTCATGACACCAGAATTATCATATAATTTTTTTTTAAAGTTTGCACTGCACATCACTGATACATCAGACACATTCAGTCTGTCAAAATGGAATAAGAAATACTATGCATTGTATTAGCATTCTTTTATATATTTTTGCAACATAAGCTTCTCAAACAAATACCTTTCATCAAAATCTCTTTACTCCCACAGTGCTTTATGTGCCTTCACAGGACCTTAAAACTCCCAAGCAGTGGTTCATTTCACAGAGCCACTCCTCCTGCTCTTTCAGGACTTCCAGGGCAGATGACTCCTGACTCTGCCTCCCAGCCTCATTTCCAGCAGGCAGGATCACTCAGTCATGCTAAGCATCTCATTTCAGTAACAATCTTAACCTCATGCCACAGGTCACAGTGTTATGAGCATGTACAAGGAAAAGGAATTTTTCTCTGCAGCCACGGTGTACTTAGCTCTGTTACTGCAGAAATAAACCATGACATGAGAGTTAGCAGACACTGTCATGAACTATCAACCTAAATAAATGGGATAGGTGTTGAATAAAGACTGTCACAGACATCTTGCTTCGTTTACACCTTCCATTCCCACCACCTGCATAATTTTTACTATTTTGTCCCTTGAGCTCCTCATTGGAGGCAGAGGACAAGTCCAAGAAGATGTGAGAATTCTCTAGGACACCAGAATATACAATAAATAAATTAATATCACCTCCTGCCCAACCCTGGAATAGCAGAAATCCTGCTCATGGGAAGGAGAAAACATTTCAAAGAATTTGCTAGTACCCTTATGTCATTAACTATCCAGTGCAACAGAATACCTGTGCGTCACTGTTACTTGGGTTATCACACATCCTGCACATGCTGCCACAGAGGTAAAGGGTTCCTGTGTCACAGACAAACGAGTCTCCCATTTTTCTTTTCAGGCTCCTCTTCTCTTCTTATTTGGTCTAGAGTAACTCACTCTACTGAAGCACAGATGAAAGTTTCACAGGCTGTCTCACAGTAAGAAAGCTGACACGAAGGTATCACATGTTTCACCCACAGTATTACTTCTTCATCCATGGGAGAATCAAGTTCAAGTCTCCATCCTCTGAAAACTGAAACTAATGTATCATATCACATCTTTCCCCAACCCTTTCCACGCTGCATAAGGTTCAGGTAGAGCTACCACTTCATGGACAACCCTTGCCACGTAATCAGGTCCTGAAGATAATACGGGATAGATACTGAAGAAAATTATTATGTTTATTTTATACCTTGTTTCAAATCCTGAATTAAATTTATCAATAAACACCTAATTAGTATTTCCATCCCAGATCTCTGTAGGTATTGGGCTGTAACACAGCACTATTCAAGGGGGTTTAATTCATACAAAGGATTTAAAGGAATTGGAAACAGAGATAAACCAGAAAGAATAGAAGTAGAGGCTGATGTTCAGATTTGATGATCCTAATATTTGGATAAATTCACTTGGCTTGGACTTCCACCTGGCATGACTGTAACTCCTTATAGCACGGTTTTAATTCTGTTTGTTTTAATTCTCCACCTCTATAGCATTTGCAGTGGAAATCAGACTCTGGAGTAACAAACTTAAGCCTCCTTAATAAAGTACTGTTTTTCTTAGTTACCTTTGCACATCCCTCAGAGGAAGTCCAGGGCAAAGGTGGAAGACCACTTCCATAACATGTAAATGATGATATTTATGTCATAACTAGATATACAAGGGAGAGAAGACAGCAGCAAGGTGCTGCCTAATTTGCAAAATTGCACTCATTCGTACAGTCTGTCACACAAATCATCAAGATAAAATGGTACCCTGCAGCTGGCAGATAATATGTGATACTCTCCTGCAAACCACTGTTCTCTTTTCTAAATACTCATGCTCACAGATTGCCAAGGATTAGCTACTAGCACAGACAGGGATAGCTCTGAGCAGCAGTGATACTTGGCTGCAAAAAGGAGATGGGCACAAGTAGTGACAACATGAGCTGCTCCAACAGGCAGACACACATTCGGCTTGTGTGTTACATACTGCAGGTGCCAGCTAAAGACAACATGATGGCTGCAGTAGGTGCAATTCCAGAGTATTACTGGGATTAAAGACCTCACTGGGCATGGTCCCAGAAAATCTGGTTTGACCACGCAGCTACCCCTGCTCAGAGCAGGAGGGAGTATCCAGAGAATGGCAACAGAGCTGGAGAAGGGTCAGGAGCACAAGTCTTACAAGGAGCATCTGAGGGAGCTGGGGTTGTTTAACCTGGAGAAAAGGAGGCTCAGGGGACACCTTATCACTCTCTATAATTGTCTTAGAGGAGGTTGTAATGAGTCTCTTCTCCCAGGTAACAAGAGATAGGAGGAGAAATGCCCTCAAGTTGTGCCAGAGGAGGTTCAGACTGGACGTTAGGAAAAATTGCTTCACTGAAAGGGTGGTCAACACAGGAACAGTCTACCCAGGGAATTGGTTGAATCACAGTCCCTAGAACTGTTAAAAAAATGTGTAGATATGGTGCTTAGGGATGTGGTTTAGTGGTGGATATGGCACTGTTAGGTTAATGGTTGGGCTCTAGGATCCCAGAGGTCTTTTCTATGACTCTGTGGTGGACTGGAGACCTTTCAAAGTTGGATCTTTCCAGCCTGAAAGGTCTTATGACAAGATGAATACTTATGTGGTGAAGTATATCTCATTTTCACAGCCTTCTAATGGGAGCAATGCACTGAAAAAATGAAAGAATATTATTAAAATTGTACCAACATCATTGGAGAATAGCTATAGCCCTTCTCAGCTCGTATTTCCACACCCAACTCCTGCAAAGATTAAAAAACCAAAATGCAAACATACACAAAATCCAGGTACATAGCACTATAGTTCATAAAACACTAGCTTTAAAGTGTCATTAATTTGTGCCTTTTAGATTTTTCCTCTATACCCAAAGTAGACCAAGAGACAGTGCTCTGCAACCACACTTCCTCTGGATCAGTGTCTTTTCTTTCTGATACAGAAATCATCGGTGAAATGAATTAAAAGCAAAGTGGGATGTGAAGAGTCCGACCACTGTGAGATTCAGCTGTTCTCAGCATATCTCAGAACACTGCTGGTGCTGCAACTGCGCACGCAGCCCTGGCCCATCTCTGATGCCAGCATTCTGCCAAACACAAATAACTGCAACATATTGGCAAGTTAAGTCAAATAATAATGCTCAGGGGAGCATCACAGAGGAAGTGCTTCTCCTTCACTAATTACAGGTGGAAATGGAAGCACTTCTGCCAATTCTGACAAGCACAGGCAGTGAAAAACCTCCTGTCAGGCTCCAGCCAGTATCCGTTGTCTTCTAAAGCCACTGTCTGGAAAGTAAAGAGCTGTGTGGTAAAATACTCTGATTTACTGAGAAATCACTAATCAAAATTACAAATCTGAAAAAGAGGAAGCAAATATTATTGACAAAACTGATGCTGTACATTCACCTTTCCCTCTGCTGTGTTTTAGTCCTTCACCTCTGCAATCAATGCAATGAACATCCAAATTAGTCATCATTCGTTTCCTTTTAACAGAAAAACCTCAGGGACATCCTCATATCTTTCCTATAGTTTCACTGAAGAGTTATTTATTTAATATACTATTGACACTCACATGCCTATGTAGATTTGCTGCAATTTCACTTTAAGAGTAATTTTAAAGTGAATAAAGACCAAACAATACTTTTTTGACATCTTCAAGATAGTTATTATGTTGCAAATTCCTCATTCACATTTATCAAATCTCAATACAAGCTCAAAGATTTATTCCTAGAATGCACCTTTAAAACTGTGCAGTTAAAACTAATCTGTGCTTCTCCTCATGAACAGGGAATTGTAACTCCCACTAGTATTAAAAGCAGTCCATACACAAGTCCTATTGAATCCAGACAAGAGGAAACCCACATAAATCATTTTTTTTTAATTACTAAAATACTTCCAGAGCACCTTCATTTCATATTAGGACAGCAAAAAACCACATTACTCGTTTATTAACTATAACACAGTATCTTAAAAATAGTTTCGAAATGTCCTTGGTACACTTAAGCCACCAAAGACCACAAACTGGAGAGAAAACCTTTTACAGCAGTCTGCTATTTGACATGTAAAAACTGTGCCATAATCACTAAAGTCTGAAGTTTTCTAAGTCCTTCAGTAAAAAATATCTATGGCTATCAAACTACTGCTGGCTGTCCAAAACAAGTATCTAAAGAAAAATTCATTTCTCTGATGTAAACCCAGAAATTTCCACTCAGACCCTGGTGCTTTCAAAGGCAAATCCTAAAAGATTGAAAAATGTGCAGCTAGTAAGAGAAACAACCTTAATAAAAAAAGAAGTGCTGTTAGGAATTTCCTCTGCAGTGAATCAAACACATTTAGCATAGATCCCAATTTCAGGATGTCTTTAAGGAGGCAGCTTGAATGATTCAAGGTTAAAAGTTCATTACTATTTTTTTTAAGTCTGTCACACCAAATAGCTAAATATTCTGATAAGGAGGGGATACAAGCATTTGATCTACAGTAGATGATGAGCTGGGCTCATAATTACAAAGCTATTCTCATTTGTATACCCCTGCAAAGTGTGAGAGCCATGTTCCAAGGTTGTCCTTAAAGGCGTCCTTAACATAATGCTGTGAATGACGTTTCTTCTTTTTGGACATTACATTCTCTGTTGATTAATTTAAACAAAAGTTTTAAAAGCTGATCATTATGAAGTTCAAAATGAGAGCATTATTACACACACAATGAAGTTACTTCGGATCAGAGGAGAGAAAGAAATACTGGGCTCTGCCTGTATATTCACATGCAAAGTAACAACTCCCCCACTACTACGTTGACATCATGCAGCATCTGCCTTTGACTTTTTGCATATGTAATGAAAAGACACACCTCGGAAAATAAAAAGACAGTTTTAAAAGCAAAATAACCATTTTGTTACTTACAGCATTTGATAAAATGATAGTGAGACATTCTTTCATCTCAGGCTGTAGTCTTGCTACAGGTTTCAGCATTCTCTTCTGCTACAACTGTCATGCCCAGAAAATGCATTATTTAAAGCCCTTCCTCAGGTATCCAGTACACCTCAGAATACATTATTTAACGTAGGTGCTGTTCCAGGATCTTGCAGAAGCTTCCAAGTCACCCTCACCCGGCTGCTGGAGTTACGATAAACCTCTGTGCGTCTTGAACCATGACTACTGCACGTGCTATTGTAGCACAATTGATTGACACTGCTCCTAATCCCACATCCCCAGGAATAGAAGGATTTAATTGGTGTGCACTTGCAGCCACATTCTTCCAGCACTGAGGTGTGCTGCTGCACTGCGGCTTTCACAGTCCTGCCAGTTAATGGCTTTTCAATAGCTTTCAAATGGCAGCAAACTAAGCTTGATGAGTGGGCTCGAATGAAATAGCAGAGCAGGGGATCTTAAATTTTATTTGTGCATGTTGTTCATGTGCCAAATGCGACCAGATTTTTAGCTAGTACTAAACCAGGATTATTTTTAGTTGCCACCAGTTGCTGTGTGAATAGGAAATTGATACAGGTTGCCAAAAATAACCATCTTTTAGCATCACAGATCATTTTTCAGTATATTATAAGGTAAAAATCAGGATAGAGCTCACAGCCATCTTCAGACTCTCATGGTTTATGCATGGATTAATTTACATTGAGCTAAAAACATGCTTGTGTGTACATTCCTTGATATGTTCCTATTCTATCATTTCTTTGTATTACATTGCATCTTTTTCACAGATGGAATATTTATGTCAGGAGACAAAAACTGCAAGCTCTGCATGGTTTATATCATGATTATGCACATGCTATCTAATGACATTTAAATCACTGATTGTAAGACAAAAAGCCTAAGAAAATGCATCCCTAAGAACAAGTCCATAGAATTATCTATCACACTGTAGAATAACAAGTCAATGTACACTGACGTATTACCCCGTTTCAGATTAAGGGCACACAAAAGGCAGACCTGCATTGTATTTTAAACACCCAGGCTGCAGCATCCTCTGAGAACAATTCCTGCATTACTTTGCCAGGAACAGCTTCCCATGAATTTGGTTACTATTTTTGTGAGAAACCTACAGCTGAACTACAGTAAAATATTTTTAAAATATCAAAAAATAATTTAAGAAAACTGTGCTCAGTGAAGACCTCCATTTGCTTATCAAGCATCATGCTTACCACAGTCAACACTTCACTAAGCGAGAGCTCTTGTAAAGGAAAACTGATGGCCCAGACATATTTAAATCTTTTATTCATCTGAGAGGGTTCTCACCTACTATTCTGTATACATAACACTTTTAACAGCTACAAAGTGTTAAAAGGACGACAAAGGAAAAAGGGTCTAACTAATTAGTGAGGATCACTAATTCAGATTCTATTAACTATTCTACAAAGTTCCCACAAGAGCAGAAAGATATATATTCACACACTTCCAGCAATCCATTAGCAAAACCCTTAGGTGAAATCTCTCAGCTCCTAATAGCCACATACTTCACATCTGGTTTTAAGTAAAATATGCACAGCAATTCTTTTACAGAACTAAATATTTAGGTGTTTTCGTTTTTTTCCTGAAAACATAGTTTTCCAGAAGAAAGTGAAAAAAATATCAAGAAATAACCAGGGGGAAATAGGGATAAATTATATAAAACATAGTACAGTAATTACTTTACCATAGAAACTTTTTTTACTGTAAAGCTCAGAAGTCCAAAGTAATTAAATCTATCTAGACTGTCTTTCACACCTGTACAACACTAGGCCAGTTTGGGCCATATGGCTTATAAAATAAACATACAGAGTGTTTTAAGAGGCAATGTTAGTCATAGTTCATGAGCAAGTGTCAAGTAATCTGACCTCTGAGCAATACTTTTCAGTGGAGACATTTGTGACAGGTTCATCTCTGGTGGTACTGCCAGGCAAACAGACTGCCATGTCTAATAACATCACGCTTCACCATCCCACACTGGTTAAAACCAGGAGTGTCTTGGTAAACTCTGGTCAATGGGAGAAATGGATAAATGATGCTTTTCAGCAGACAGACATAAAAGGAAGAAAAAGCACCTGATTTTGGTTTGAACAAAATGTGAAGAAAAAGTATTTGGATCTGCCTCATTTCAGATTGTAATATATGTAATTATGTACTGAATTGCCATAGTAAAAACTTAGGATGGTGGAACTTAGTAGCATTTATGTGACAGGCTAGACTACATCCTCCATCCTGAAAGGAATGAGAGAGAATTCAACCAGGCTAAGTGCAAGGTGCTGCACCTGGGTCGGGGCAGCCCCCAGTATCAGCACAGTCTTGAGGGGTAGAGGGATTAGGAACAGCCGTGCTGAGAAAGACTGGGAGTTACTGGTGGATGAAAAGTTGGACATGAGCCAGCAATGTGTGCTTGCAGCCCAGACAGCCAACTGTGTCCTGGGCTGCATCAAAAGAAAGGTGGCAGGTCGAGAGAGGTGATCCTGCCCCTCTCCTCAGCCCTTATGAGACCCCATCCCTGGAAATATTCAAGGTCAGGCTGGACAGGGCTCTGAGCAACCCAATTGAGTCGGAGATGACCATGCTCATTGCAGAAGAGGGTTGGACTAGATGACCTTTAAATGTCCCTTTCAATCCAAAATGTTCTATGATTCTACATCCTTTACAGAGATCATTAAGGTACAGGACAGACTCTTGAATGCTGCAAGCCATTGATATTTGCATCAGACAAACTGGGAACAGTGCTGCTGTCCACATGGCTAACACAGCTCTGATTTCTTCTCTCCTAACATGCACTGGTCCGTGTCATCAGGGAAGAATGTGAGACTGCTTGACAAAGGAGGGTTGCAATGCTACACCATAGCTTGGGTCTGTGTCCTTGAGCTGGACTGTCGGACTACGCAAGTCCATGGGCAGCACGTACCCACCTGCAGCAGGGCACTGTGCACTTTCCCATTCTCCAGGAGTCTGTGTGCCAAAAATATGTGGCCAGTTGCTCAAGTATTAATAACAGCCTTCAGATGAATGGAAAAAAGGCATAAACTTTTCAGGAGGTGGCACTTGGCAGATGGCAACCTCAAGAGGCCTTTTTAGAATACCATGGTTTTTTGGTTTTTTGTTTGTTTTTTTTTTTTAATTATATAACATTTAGTTTTATTACATGGGTAATTATCATTAATGGGTTTTGAAAAAGAAGTGAAAGCATAAATGAAAAGAAAACATGGAAAGGACTGTGTATTGCTGTCAGCAGGAAGTTGTGACACACTGAAGGGCAGCATTAAAGACAAGTAAGAACAATAGGTAACTGAAAGTGCAGAGACAGGATGAACCTTCAGTAGAAGTGGCAGCTAAACTTGAGGCAAAAGGAAGCCACAATAGGAATACTTAAGAAGCCAAAATCTGGTTCACCTGCTGGAAAGATATTATTTCCACTGCAATCTCTTGCTAGGCTGGAGAGTAGAGGAAGAATAAACAGAGAAGAAACCACAATGGTGGTGGGTTGTCCCTGTCATAAACAAAGATTTCAAGGGTAAGAAAAAAATGAGAGACTTAGTTTTCTGGAATGACTCCGAAGGAGGGAATACTTCATTGTCAGTGATTTTACAAAACTAATTGTACAATTTGTTTATTCACAAGAAAGGGGTATTAGCCATGTTAGGTATTTTTTTTCTGACTGAACTCCAGCAAAAATTCAAAAAAAGATATAAACAGCACTCACAATCTGGCCATATAAACTATGGAATTATATCCAGACAAGCTCTAAGGACATTGCAGACCTACTTTCTCTAAAGTAAAGGTAACATCAGCATGTTTCCAATCACAGCTCCAGTGGTTCTGTAAAGACTACTCCAGCATTTAAGTCTACAAAAAGACACAAATGCTCTTGGACTGGGGACAAAGACTGAGCTGGTATTAAACCTGGTGATAAAACACTTAATGTATTTGATTTTGTCCAGCTTAGCAAAAATAGCGATAAAATAGAATCAAGGTCAGAAAACAAGATATATTTAGCTCTTCTGGAAAAATTCCTTGCCACCTCTCCCCACAGAGAGAAAACAGCCAATTTCATGCTTTGTACAAATTCAGCATTCAATGAAATTACAGAGTTTTTTAAAGAGAATCTTGGAACTGGTCAGCCATCACTAGGATAGCTCTTTTTCTTAGGATGAACACCCATTTAGTGATCACCATCTCAGAGTAGACACTGCTCTCATATCTCAATTTCCAAGGTTCAGACATTGACTTAGAAGAAGCATCTATGAAGTACTTCTTACGATAACCCAGCAAACAAGAACATTTTAAAATAAGGTTTTGCTGTCAAGAACTGACACACTGTATTGTACTCATGTCATGTAAGTATTTTGTTACTGCTCCAGTGTCTCCTGGTGTCACAAACAACTGAATATTTAATAATTTTACCATCTTAGTATTTTATAGTTCATATATAACTGAAAGATTTGATAGAGATATGCAGAACTATCCAAAAGCAATTTGAATAATGAGAAAAACACCGTGACTACTGGTTTTGAATACACAACAGATGCTCCCCATTTATGCCATTCTTGTTCAGTGCAGCAAAGCTTGTTATATTCCTTCAGATGTTACAACTTCATTGCACTACTTATGGGTTTAAGACTGCAGACAAAAAAAGTGGAATGCAGAGTAACATTGACATGGCTCCTATGTTTTTACAAGTGATACTGCTTAGCAATCAAACTTTGGCCATTCTATCCAGCTGCCAACAAGCCACTCTTCACGTAACATCTGGTAGTTGTACGCTTTATCAGGAAGCTGGGATGAGCCATAGCAGATGTAGATACTTAGCAAAAAGGACTCTGTACTAATTTTCTCTACATGAGTCATAGCAGAACAAAACGCAGCAGTTTCCTCCAAATAAATTTTTAGATGAACTTGCATATAAGATGGATGTGAGGTTTGCTCCAGAGATAGCAACAACAAACCAAATCCAATCACTCACTCAGTGTGGCTGACCTCAAAAGAACCAGATGACTTTTTGTTTTGTCTTCCCTCTTCCCTTCCTCTAACTTCTGCACTCTTTCCTTCTTTCCCATTTCACTGGAAATGCCTTGATTTTTCAAGAAGCTCGCAATTTTCCTCCCATTCTTCTACCTAGAGATTGAGAAAAGTTAAAAAATCCTTTTTCTTCTTCCCTATATACTGTTGTAACTGAATGTATGCGGGTGGATTAATCTGTAATTATTCTTCAATGTGCTGAAAACAGTAGGTTAAAATCACAAGATATTTTAACCCAGTACTGGTGAAATTTGCAGAATTACCAGTAGAAGTCATGTGCCATTTGAAAGTATTACTTGCTTCCTGCTAGACCCAAAATGACAATTTTTTAGGCTGTGTGTAGGTCTGTCTAGCAGTTCCTTAGCTGGATGAGATGAGGAAGCCCTCACTTGTTGTGGGAGAGCCTAGAACAGAGGTAATAACAAGGCCAAATACAAGAAGAAATCCCTATAGTCTCATATATGGTTAGGCTTATGTTTGGCACCGGTAGTGACTCGATAATTAACTTCTTCATTACAACATGTGAATATGCTTTTTTAAATTAGATTTCTTACTAGATTTGATGAAAGACTGCTACAGAGAGAAGCTAAAGACATTTTATATGCAAAACCCCTTATGAGACTGAAAAGAAACTACCAAGACATGTTAAAATGACAAGCAGAAAAACATGACAGCCATCACAATGCTCAGCCATAAGAAAAAAAATGAAAAAAAATCCATTAATTTCCATGTAAAAAGTTATTATATGATCAGATAGATTTTTTTGACGTTTATAATATTCAGGAAAGAAATAGACAAGAAGATTAATTCAGTTCAACACGAAAAAAGTACTGCTATCCTCTTGATAATTAGTAAATGTGATGACTCATTGTATTGTATCCCTAATTTTTTTCTTTTCTAATTGGCTTGATCATTTTAAAATGAGGAGACAAATAATGACCATACTACTAGATGCATAAAAAGTCAAGAGTAGACCAGAGGAATTTGTATATGCTTTGTGAGGGCAAATGTTACTACAACAATGTAAATCTTGAAGTATAAGTAGGGAAAACCTGAAAGGACTGCAGAAGGAGTCCTTGAGATAGATGGTATTCCTAATTTAGGAGAAAATCATCTTGGACAGCTGCAAAAGCCAAAGAAGTAAGTGATAGAATCAGACTCTTCTGGGACTGTAAGACAGCACAGAGGACAGGATGGCAATTTTAGAAATTTTAAAAATTATTCTAATATTTGGTGTCCCAAAGAGGAAAAAATAAAAATAACTGATGTTGAAGATTTGTAAGGGGTGAAGTGACAGTATTTTAAATTAGTCAACCATGACATTCAAAAAACCTACCAAAACAAAACTACATGTGCCATATGCAAGTGCTATAGACCAAGACCAAAATGAATTTAAGTTTAAACTGAAATTATAAGATACAAAGGGGAGTTCTATAGATACAACATGAATATTGGACAACTGACAATTATTGTGCTGACAATTATGCTGTACATCATAGTTTCAATATAGACACTGTAAACAAAATACAACATTATTAAATTATATAAAAGACAATCTGAAAAATAAAGACTAAACTTAGGCAAAAAAAGCTACCCAAGGCTTATTTTGTTTTCTGATTTTTCTACTGTCCATTTTTTCTCCCGCTAAATGCAATAGCACTTCTTTTTCCCAGCCTTTTTGCACTTCATTCTTCATGTCACTCAGCCCAGGTTGTTAATGCATATTTGCCTTACAGTGTTTTCTTACGAAGCACAGAGAAAATGGGAGGGAAGGGGTGCAAGGTATGGAAAACTACATGCCACTTTTATTAAATTGACTGTGCTGCCATATGTGCACAGCGCAGCAACATGCAGCTGGGACGGTCTCTGTTTCTGCACCTTCTTCAGTCTCTAATGTATGTACCTACTTACTTCCTCTTTTTTTCTTTGTCAGAGTAAACGTATGAAGAACTTATCATTCTGACCACAAAGACCAAGTGAGAGTCCAACTTGGTAACAGCAATAATCAAATCAAAGGGTACGATGGTAAGAACTTTTGATGTGATGTAAGATACCATAATATTGCTTGAAGATGACATGGACAAGTCCATAAGCTCACTGAACAAGAGAGGCACGCAGAATTTACTGCACTCTGCTTGAACATAATAGAACTACATCTCATTCTCAAATTAGCAAAGAATAGATAAGGAGCTAACAAGAATTACGCAGCTGCTATGGAAAAGAGGAAGTGAGAAAATATATGAAGAGGCAATGAAACAGAGGTACAGTAAGATGACTGTTAAAGGCACTGATTTATAGGGATGTCCAAGCAACAGGAAGAAAGCAGTAAATCTTTAAAATTTTAATAAAATTATCTGAGGTCAAAAAAAGGGCAGTCAGTGAGGCAGGTTACAAAGGCAGTCAGAAAGATGGTGGAAAAGAACTTCTTCCTTGTGAGCAGTGGACAGAGATACTAGTGAGCAAGAACAAAAAAAGGGAGGATTCCCCAAACACAGACTAAGAATGATGGGAAGAGCACTGAGGATTCATCAATAAACACAGGATGCTTGATAATCAGTTCCTTCAAACAGAAATAGCTGAAATATTCAGGTCAGATCTTTGTATTTTGTACAAGCATGAAAAATAAAGCCAAAACTCATCAAGTCAGCAAACAGCTGGTTTACACATGAACCAGTAAAGAGTAAGGCGCCTCTGTACAGTTACTGCACATACCACTAGAGCATCAATAACCAATAAATTCAATAAATTCAGCACATGAGCTGAATTTTGTTAAAATTCAGATAGCTGGAACCCAGTTTTCCTATTTTATAATAATATACTTCTTGTTATATTTCATTCCCCATGATCTGAAACCCTGTGGAACTTATTCTTAGAGTACATTCACTTTTTACGCCAATGGCTGGCTGTTCATAACAAACAGAAGATTAATTTCTTTGCTCTCAAATGAACTCACTCTTTTAATAAAACACTGTATTACAAAAGCAGTTATTATTCTAATTTTTTTTTTCTTGAAAATAAAGTAGTAATTACCTTTTATTTCAAACAGCAAAGGGCACCTGAGAAAGTAACAAAAGGAAATGTACGAGTATAATAGGGTAAAACACGTCTATAAAGAAGAATGATCCAGCAGGGTAAATCATGTCATTCCAAAGAATTTATAAGCCTTTTTTGTTTGGTTGGGTTTTTTTGCTTTCATTTGTAGTGGAGTTTTCCTTCAGAAAGAAAAGAAGCATTCAGCACCTCACCATCCTGGCAGAGGGCAAATCTGCACAAGAAATTATTTCCTTCACCCGTCAGCCAAAATACCTTATGCTGAAATCTCCATGGGTTGCTACTCAATGCTATAAATGCTTAGAAGAAGAGAAAGCCACACAAGTTGGTGGCGACTATAAACCATTCTTTGATTCTTAGATTTTAACCTCAAAATCAGCAGGAGTTCTGCTACTGCCTTCAAAGGATGCAAAATGAATCACTTTAAAGTGAATGACCTAAGACCATTGGAAAATGACATAAATGAGATGTCTTGGAAAAAATAATCAGCAATTATGCATAACACACCAAGACTAATTTGCTCAATACCTCCCAAATGCTCCTGTTACAGTTGGTGTTAACTGGAGACTATGCATTTATCCATTTCTTGGTATCTTTGTAATTTCAAAATCTCTTTTCCTTATCATTACCAACATATTTCTGTCATATTTGATGACAACATAGCAGTAAGTAATGCTAATTTGACTAGAGAAATTAGTGGGATTTTTTTTCACCAAATCTAGTCCCAATCTTTTATTGCCTTGGCTGAAGTCAAGAGTGGATCGGCACCTTTTACTATCAATCCTTATGGATATTCCATCTATGTAAATCAAACATTTCGTTGGCATAGGTTTATTGAATTAAGTTCTTTAAGGAGAAAAATAGTTACATCTGCTAAAAAACATCAGCATTTGCTGAGCATAATTATAGTGTCTGAATGTAACACATATTTAGAGTATTTGCTAAGAACAGTTTCAGATTAGGATGCATTTAATCATCAGAAACAAATTTCAAAACTGGATTTTGAACATATGAAAACAGCTATAAAGGCTTAGCACACAGACACACCAACAATAAGATGGAAAGTTCAAATGCTTTGTGATAACATTGTTTTTATTGTGTGTTTCTGACTTTTTTCTCCTTTTGATTAGAATACCATACCCAGTACAGAAGACAAGTTATAGATGACTTTCTGAGGTTCAATCTAAAATGCACAACCACATTTAGAATATCTCAAAACTGGCATAGGTAAAGAGTGAGTAAATGGGGTCCTTCAAAGACTAACTCAGGAGATCATATAACCTATATAAAAGATGATAGAAAAATATGATTCAGTAGATACAGATTATTTCACAGTGAGCCTGGGGGTGACAAGGCAGGTGAGAAGATTTTCTGCACTGTGTTAAGGTGCTGATGATGGACATATGGAGGACATCTCCTGATGTGCCAAAGGGACACCATACGTCAGGAAGGTTAGGGAACTACAGCCTGGATAAGTGACATTAATATACTCCAAAGAATTATAAATTTGACTGTGACCCCTGCAGACACCAAAAAAAGAAAAAAAAGAAAAAAATATAGGTGCTAAAAGTTGGTGCAATCTGATGAATGCAATCTGAGACATAAGGCAAAAAAGTAGTGCCCTTAACAACGCAGCTCAGGAAATCTGCAGCAAATTAACTGGATAGAAGGAGGTAAGGCTTTCAGATTTCAGCTTTTTTGAAAAAAAAATTAATAGCTGATTTTTCTTTTGCTGGTGTTTTTCTTTCTTGTTGTTTTCTCTTTTTTTTGGTATGAATAATTGAAACTATAACCTATTTTGCATGTTATACATATTGTTTACAATGGTTTACAATTGTTTATAATTGTTTACAATTATCTGAAGCTACAAGAAAGTTCAGGGTAGTTAGCCAGCATCAAAGAACTTTTAATTAGTCAACACGATCATGACTTTAATATAGGAGGTAAAAGGTCTCTGTAGCAAGCATCTAAGTTGCCAGCATAGGCAAGTGCACCACTAGAAGCCATGGCTGTCTGATGGCTACCTCACATTGTTCCTCAGAGTAGCCGCAGCCCCTGGCTCCCCAGTGACCCTCCACCTGTAAACTGAGAGCCCTGCAGCTCCCCAAGATGCTCTCTGACATGTTGCAAGCAATAACAATGAGTGGAAAAAGACCAAGGAGTTCAAAAATGCTTTCCTTGAAACAGATGCATGAAAGGAGCAAGGTGCACCCAGGTTGTCTCAGCTATTAAACACAGAGATCCTACTACTCTTTTCCAACAAATAAGCCAAGGATAAACAGCTGGAAGCTACTACCTTCTTCACAGACCTTTTTTCTTTCTCTTGATTTTTCCCCACACTACACACTGGACAAAGAAATGCTTTCCTGCCCAAATATGGCTTTTTAAAGTTCAACTTTTAAACAACCAATGTTGAGGGATTTAGCTATTCTCTGATTTGAAGCAGTTTGTATTGTACTCTTCTGGCTTTTTTTCATACGATCATATCCTGGAGACTCGACAATACTTTTTTCCTATTTTATCAGCAGAATACCAAGAAATGGTGCTAGAGAAGAATGCTGGCAGCAGTGAGGATGACTATCAGAGAAGTGAAGGCAAGAGTGAGAGGGCCCTCAAGGTGCACTGCTTCCAGTCCTCCTGGTGAGTATGTCCTGAGTCAGTCACGATGGAAGAGAAAGGCAAATCTGCAGCTGTTCGTTCTGCACCCCCACCAGCTGCTCCAAACACATCAAGGGTAGAGAAACCAGAGAGAAGGGTGAGCAGCTGCTGTCAGCTGTGGGGCTCTCACAAGGGCATCCATCAGTCCAGCTCCAGCTGGCCACCCCTGCAACTCACAATCTGGGAGAGCTGCCCCAGGACTGCAGTGTCAGAGACACCAGCCCTCAGGTGCTGGCTCAGCCCACACACAGGGTCTCCTAGCACAGCATCAGCATAGCATGGGCAAGCAGAGAGGTACAACAGAGATCTGCAGGTCCACAGCTCGCAGTGCAGCTCTCTGTATTGCAGACAGGTGGTAGCTTATCAGTCCTGGACAATGATGTTTGATGGGAATCTTGCTGAAAGACATAGGGGCAGACACCTGTCCCTACCAGACACCCCCTAGGGCAGTGGGAGGCTGGAAAATAGGAACAGGCAAGACTGAGTGACTGTGAAAAGCCTTGGTGCATAAGGAGGGGCAGAGCTGTGCCTGACTGAAATGAGATCAGCAGTGCCACAGCTCGGGAGCTGCAGCAGCAGTGTCTATCCTGATTGAAAAACTTTTTTTTTTCTCTCCAATGAAAATCTGGGGGAGAGGAGACCAGAGGTCTGACAGCAGCAAGGTGAGGAAAATGCTGCTTTGACATGCATTAGCCTGAGACAAAGTCTTTGACTTTGCATGATATTGCCTTGCACGTTAATAGACTTCTTCTTGTCCAAGCTTCACTTTCCAAAATGTCTCTTAGAAAGTCTTCCAGAATCCCTGACCCCGATGTTCGCACTATGGTCTTTGACTGGTTTGGTGTCATTGAGTTTCAGTTTTATTTGCATTCTACTATCCCTCTTAGCCAAAGAAGGAGGCAGCTCCTCCCTGGTAAGGAATACAACACTCTTGCTTAGCTGTTTTGGCCTCTCACTGTGTGGCTGAGTACAAAGGTCATTCGTGGAATATTCCTGCTGATTAGAATGTTAAGTTACTAAAATGCTCTTCTAAAAATGAGAATCTCTACAGTACATTTCTTGTATTTCTTTGGGTCTTTTTATAAATATTCATACACATAAATTACAAGGAAACTCTTAAACAAAACCTGAGGACAAAATCTCTTGTGTAACTTGCTAAAACAGTAGGTTTGTTGTGCAGAGAGAATTTGCTGGCAAATACACACAGGCTACTGTTTGAATAGGTAATGTCATGGTCCATCTACCGCTCTTGGATGACCCAATTGTACTTATTTCCCTGCAGAACACCACAAAGAACATCAGTGTTCATTTTTATAGAGTATGAAGTATTCAAGAAAAAAATCAGTGTGAGAGCTAGACTGTATTCCTTTCAGTTTCTGTTTAGATCTACATCTGAAAGGAATAATAACCAATCAAGGAAGACAATTTAACTGTGACAATACTGAAGTTTTAAAAGGCAGCACAAACACTCTCTAACTCTCTATGGCATTGCAGCTTCGCTGTTGATAAACCAGGTAATGAAAGCTTAGTTTTGTTCAGATGATCCATGTTATTTAACTGTACCTGAGAGATGAAGAGCAGATGCTTCAGAAGTAAGATTTACATATCAAGGGTTGGCTTCACAACACAAGTAACTGACATCAAAGTTTTACATGAAAATTTTATTAAGATATATGTTCATATGAAGATTGCAAGAAGAATACTGAAGAACTAAATCACATTTTACAGGGATCAAACATTATCAACAGGACATTATTTTCAAGAAGCTGAAAGCAAAAAAATTAATAGAGAGCTACTTATAGAAGACATAGTGCTGGTAATCACAGAAATTAATATATAATTCATAAGCAATGGAAAGGTGTACAAAAAAAAATTGTGATGCTGCTAATCTACTGAAAATTTCTCTCCTGAATTAGCCATGTGACTGGAAAAAAAAATAAGTATTTACCCTGAATTTAAGTGGAATTTTTAATTATTATTTGTCTTCTTTACCACGATTGTTATTTTTCATTTCACGGATATGATCTGATGCACAGGAAAATCACACAGGGCTTGAAATATTTGATGGTATAATCTTTCTCACCCCTTCTCTGAAACTTACACCTCTCTACATGGGTATGTGTCTTCCACAGAGTTTATGATGAAATTTTTTGTTTCTATCCTTAAGGAACAATGCAAATGTTTAGAGGAATTTTACTGATGTGGGAATCGTACTACGTGTTGTTCCATTAGAGTCCCTCTGCCTTGCCTGTCAACAACACTGACACATGCAGTCGAGTACCTGCAGCCTCCAAAGAGCAAGGCAGAAATAGTTATGTTGTCATGCTGCCAGAGCTTCAGCTGAACTCCCAAACTGATGGACTTTAAAGTATGACAGTGTTGCAACCCATCCCATCCAGATGCCCCAAGAGCCAGCTGAATTCAGAGCCCCATCAGAGAGCATTACATCTCTGCCCTAAAGTACAGCACCACAAACTTCCCTTTGATTCTGCACAGAGGTGCTCTGGCTACACACAGTCAAGAAAGCAGCCACCCCACTGGCCAGCCCATCCTGTCCCTCATGTTTCAGACTGCAAAGGCTGTATAAAAAGTCACCTGAAACACATATACAGCTATGCATAATGATGAGGCACCAGATGAATGCATCTTCAAGTCCTTTAATGTGTTTGACCACGAAGGAAGAAAAGACCTTCAGGAAAGAAAAGGCTTGTAATTAATCCTGTCTATAGTGGGTCCATGTGTTGGGAAGAGATTCCCTACCTCAGATCTTTAAACTCAGACATTTTAGGATGCCATTTTGTAAAAGTGAAGGAGTTATTTTTAGTTTGTTCTGTGTAAGATAATATTATCGTTAGAATACGCGATAATAACAGCAAAAAATTTAAAGAAAAGAAAATCTCATATACTGAAAATACATGGGCAATTATTTCATTTAGAGCATATTAGCTTTGAAAGCATGCCTGGAATTGTTATGTAGAGTAGACTGGAGTCAGGATAATATTAAATCCAGTAAGTCATAGCAGCAAACATAAGGCAAGAATGCTAATATGTACTGCTGAGGGGATTAGGTAGAGCCTGTATTACTGAAAATCTTGAGAAGTTTCTTTACAGATTAAATTAATCCTCACTATTTCCTTTTATAAAATCAGATTCTTATTTATTTGATTGTTTTTTTAAATCAAAATCTTTTTACAGCCAAAGAATTACAAAGGAATGCATATTCAAGAATGGCCCTATTGTGTTCAGTCTCTAGTGCAAAATTCCCACAGATATAATGAGCGATCTGGATGTGTGAGGGGAGCAAGGTCAGGCTGTGTAATCAAAGGGGCAGAGATATCACCAGAGCACTGTACAAATTGTATTAGATAATTGATCTTAAAGTGAAAACATGTAACTTTTTGGTAAAACAAATAGCACCTCCTACAACATAACCTTGTGGCATATTGAATTTTTAAATACACATTTCGTTTTAAAACATAGTTACTAAAAGACTGAATCAGTGAAAATGTTTCCACTGACTAGTGGGTGTTAGATCCAGTGCAAGGTTTCTCAAATGGCTTATTGAAGACTGTTCCATTCCTTATATATTATACAAGCTTAGCAAGCACAGATACTGTCATTAGGGATATGTAAAATTAAAAGTTATGTTAAGATCAGGGTGCTGAGATCTAACACAGTATAGAAAGATTAAAGGTTATTGGGAAAGATACAGCTTGGATGGGGAAACTGGTATCTAAGTAGGCAGATAAAAGGTTCCTGAGACGGAGAACCTACTCACCTTGGTCTGAGAACATGAGAGACTTACGGGGTTAGATGAACAGTTTGGTCTCCAGCTCTGCACAGGGCACAACCTTGACACTTCACTACGTGTATCCATAGCAGTCACACTCTTCCACTTGGTACTCTTGGTACAGGTGACAGCCACCTGAAACACATTCTGAAATCACCTTTCCAGACCATGTGAGTCTGCAAATGACACCTAAAATGTGTTTTACACCCAGGATGCAAGACAGGTGATGAGGAGCTGGCTTGGTTACTGTCTAGATGTCAACTTGCAGTGGCATTTAGTACTTTATTCCTCAAGTCTTTTACCATCACTCTTCCTGAGCAGTAACATTGTGGCAGTGAGGGAGATAGAAATGATCATGCTAAATGATAGAAAATGTGTTCCTAAAGGTGGTATAACCTCAAAATGAAGACCAAAGTCTTCATTTTTCCAAGAAAATGAAAATGTGTGCCCTGAGACCCTGTGATGATCAGTGATGGTAGCTGTAACATATTTCATGTATTTTGCCTTCTGGCACCTGCCCTAAGTCATAGCATTTCTTCAGTTCTGGGATCCTGTGCACCAGGCAAATCTGGCAAATGAAATAGCACTAGCAAAGTCTGGTAGAGGAAATCCATTCCTAGGACAGAGAGAGAGCGATGCTGCTAAAATCTGAAATACAGACACCACAGAAAGGAGGATGGAACAGGGACTAGGAATGTGCTTCTCCTCTTCAAAGCCTGAGACTTGCCAAATCAGTAAGAGCTGCTGCACTAGGTTTAAGTATTTCTGGGCACATTGCAGGACGCTCTGAAGGTTACTTCAGCATTCCGAAGACCACCCAAAACTGTCTTAGCAGACTGAAGCTGTTGGCAGGTGGGCTTATACAAGGATGTTTTCCTGAGCACAAGGGCAATAAAGATATGAATAGAAACAGCATAGAATTTATAGCACTTGGTCAGTTTTCCAAGGTGCTTTTCTTTAAGTCTCACAAGAAAAGCTGCAGCACAAGCTCTTTCATTCCATTATGCTGCTCAGAAAATTACAATTAAAAAAATAAATCCAAGAGGAATATGCTCAGTTACAGTTAAAGAATTACTGCAGAGATTTCAGGACGCACACAAGCAAACCACTGAAAAAAACCTAAAAATACATATAACAAAGTAAAACAGTAAGATTCATCTGCCCAATTTGAAAGAAGTTAGCTAGAAAGAAGAACTAGCTTATGAAACTGAAAATATGAATCTTTGCTGGCCATGTTGGCAAGAAAGTGATTTTTGATCCTGGTAAGACTTGTATGTGGTCTAAAGGACAGCAAGAAATTATTTCAAGGGAATATAGAAACCAAGACAGAAATAATGTCTATATAAATAGACATTCTCTATAAATACAGTAACAAAAAAAAAGTACCCAGAACCCTGATTCCTCATTACAAAGTATACATAAGGTAAAGATTAAGAAGGAAGTAAGAATGGATTTAAATATAGCTGTCAAAACAAATTATAATTATAATGTCTTAATGTTAATCTCTCTGGCATAGCAAAGACTTGCTCACTGAAACAAGCGTTTTCATTGTCAAATACTGATCACTGATGTAATCTTTCTGGAGTTTGTTAAAAACATGTTGCCAAACACCTCTTTTGCAGCAGCAGAACAAGTTTTACTTAACTGTCAGGTGTGTGTTTTTTCTCCCTGGCAATCAACAAAATCCATTTCCAACATATATTTTGGCAAACCATCACAGCACCACTAAGCATCAGATATGGTTTGCTTTTGGGCTAGAAGCCACCTCTGTAAAGACAATTTCACAAAAGGAAACTATCAGTCCCTGGCACTCTCGTATTTGGGCAAATCCCAAAGTTGCTAGACATACTACATCACCTTTAAAACTTCATTAGCACTCATAAAAACAAACAAATAAAAAACCCAAATCTATGGATTTCCTGAAATTCATGTCTTGGAGACCGTTTATACAACTAGAGGTCTGACCTCTAACTCCAAGTAGAAGTAGTGTCATGTCTTAGAAAAAAAAGTGTGTGTGTCTGTGTGTAACACTACAAAAACAGAGAAGGGGGGGAAAAGTAGATATGAAAGTTAAATTAGGAAAATTGAGGGCTAGCTTTTGTGTGAAAACTTAAGGTAGCCTAAGAAAGAAGCCTTATCAGTAAAGGTCAGTATTTTGATGTCAGACAGACACGTCTGTACAGATAGCATCAGACCCAGATTTCACTTTCTCCCTAATTTGCAGACAGATCAAAAGAGAGTTTTTGAAACTGGCCTTTTCCTATCGAGAACTGTAACTGACGGTCATTCAGCTATACATCCTAGGAACAGGAAAAAAAGGAGTCTGGTAGGGTTTGGGGTACAATGTCAATTCACAAAAAACCGGAAAATTTTATGGAAACTTCCATATATAAATGAACCTCTTTTTTGGAAAGGATTTCAGGTCCCAAAATAGATTTCCTGGTCAAAACACAACAAAACACCAGAACAGACAACGGGGCAACGATCAATATATGACTTGGCTGCAAGAGGGGCAGGTCCTATCAAAAGCCTGCCAGGTTTCCTGCCAGCTTGGCTGGTGACCTGAAAGGGAACAAAGCCTGCAGTGTCTCCAGGCAGTCCTGCCATCTGGACTGCCTCCACATCATGAATCCTGAGGTCTCTAGGGACTGCAGTTCCAGGAAAGCCCTCCCACAGAGGCATCTTGCAGGTCACTGTTTCAAGAATTCCCTGTGCTGGAAGTCCTGGCTCCCAAGACTGCTTGACTCCCACTAGAGATGACAATGAGCAAGTGGCCTGGGAGAATAAGAAGACAAAGGCTGAGCCAAGAAACTTAGTCTTGGGCTTGAAGCTTCCTACAGAAACTGAACAAATGATCTTATTCCTAAATAATTTTATCCCTTCTGTGGAAGGCTTGCTTTTGAAAGGTGCCCTTTTTTTAGAAGAATTTTGTAGAAAATAAAAGTTCCAATGGATTATTCTAATTAAATCTAAGACAAGCTAAATATTATATTAAGCATTCATATTGTATCCTTACCAGTATCACTGAATCACAGAATCACAGAATATGCTGAGTTGGAAGGGATCTTCAAGGATCATCAAGTCCAACTCCTGGCTCTGCACAGTCACATCCCCAAGAATCACACCATGTGCCCAAGAGCATTGTCCAAATGCTTCTTGAACTCTGTCAGGCTTGGTGCTGTGACCACTGCCCCGGGGAGCCTGTTCCAGCACCCAACCACCCTCTGGGTGAAGAACCTTTTTCTAGTATCTAACCTAAATCTCCCCTGACACAACTTCAGGCCATTCCCTCAGGTCCTGTCACTGATCATCAGAGAGAAGAGATCAGTGCCTGCCCCTCCTTTCCCCCTCACAAGAAGTTGTAATTATAATGAGGTCTGTCCTCAGTCTCCTCTTCTCCAGGCTGAACAGACCAAGTAACCTCAGCCACTCCTCATACAGCTTCCCCTCCAGATCCTTCACCACCTTTGTTGCCCTCCTTTGGATGCTCTCAAATATAGTTCACTATCTTTCTTTTATTGTGGCACCCAAAGCTGCCCCCAGAACTCGAGGTGAGGCCGCCCCAGCGCAGAGCAGAGCGGGACAATCCCCTCCCTTGCCCGGCTGGCGATGCTGTGCCTGATGCCCCTCAGGACACGCTTGGCCCTCCTGGCTGCCAGGGCACTGCTGACTCATGTTCAACTTGCCATCAACCAGGACCCCCAGGTGCCTTTTCTGCAGCACTGCTTTCCAGCAGTGAAAAATTTCCATTGTGAAAAAGATGGAGGATCAAGACAGACTAGCAAGGAAATTCTATTTGCCTGAATAATACTTTTGTTCTTCTTTCAATAGAACAAGAGGGAATTATGTCAAGACCAATATACAAATATAATTTAGAAAAAACTGTCTGACAATCAAGTTCTTCCTTTTCACTACAGTTCACTACAGCCTACCACTACCACCCCTCTTCCCATTTAGGGTACAAGCACTACAGTCAAAAGCTCTTTTCTCAGGAAAAAGAGCCTTTTCTGTAGGATGGCTGCAAAATGGACCTATCTTCACATTAACATGGCTTGGGTTTCTCTCCTTTTTAAAATCTAGTGATTGCTTTTGCTAAAGTATCCCAATCCCAACTTTTTAGCTTTCATGTCTATCAAGGAAATAAAAAACTTTGGTAGTCACTTTGTGCTCTTAGAAATTATCTCCAGCCTGCTGATTTTTCCTACTCTTCCTCATTTCCTGAACAGGATAATCAGTGTGTGAAACCCTACGGCATTCTCTTACACAAAACATTCAAGTCTGTTCAAACTAGAAGATGACAAGCTTATTTTCAGATTTATATCACTTCCAGACTCAAGTGAAATCACACATTCAAATGAAAATCACTGCAAAACTGGAGACAGGGTTTAATTGAAATTTGGGAGCATGCATATATCCCTTCTGCAAGCTGCCTGAGGCCTTTTTTTTCACACTGTATCCCATCAGATGCTTAAGCCTGCAGTCTGTTTGCACACCCATTAAAGTTTTATTTTTGCCTGGTAATGATGTCCCCACATACATGGGCCTCCAAAAGTTGTTCAAAGTTATAAAAAAATCCTTCTGCTTTCAGTGAAAGAATAGTCATAAAGAGCAAATACAAAGTGGCAGAAGAATGAGAAAAACATACCCTAGCATCACAAAAACTGATTACTGTTAAACATTGGTAATCATATCCATTTCAAAGGGGGCCTCAAGAAGTGATCAAAGCCACAGTGTATGGAAGACTGTGAGCACTGATGAGAGAGTAGTCTTTTACCCTGGTGTGCTGAGTGTGTCCAAAGATATGAGAATGTGCTAGATATAACCAAGTCCAAAGGGCAAAACAATGAAACTAAACTGAACATAACAAGCTTAAATCACAGCAGACCAGATGCTTCCAACTGCTACATGCCCAAAATCAAATCAACTTTGGGCCTCTGCCTGTTTCTAAAAATTTAACCTGCATTTTCCACTTCTTCAACCGGCAGACACCAAGTGTTAACTACTGCACATCTATGAAGGTGTAGCACGTGAGATGATCTGAGTTGACATGGTCATTGCTCCTTTTCAGCTCATTTTCTTTGCCAGGACCTGCTGCCAACCTGCCAGAAGCCGGCTGTTTCATCCCTGCTACAGAGCCAGTTGCCAAACAGCTGCCATGGCAAACAGCGTTTGAAACTCTTCTGCCAGCGATTTAACTATTCAAGTATTTTTAAAATGTGGGAGGGGTGATTTAAAACTATGCATAATGCAGAACCATACACACTTGTGTTTGCACTGGAATTATCATGCTTCAGAGACACTTGAAAGAACGTTAGGTCAGCAGCTATAACAAGTCATGTCATTTGCTGTGCTGATTTTAATTCTCATGCAGTGATAGATATTCCTTGTCAGATGGCTTCCTAGCTATTTTCCTTCTTGTATTTTGGTAAATTGCAATGTAATTCTCAACCCACATTAATTCTGTACCACAGTTAATGACAAATGAGTTAATCATGATGAAATGTTTACAGAGGTTCCTTTGGGTTACCTACTTAAGCTACTGTCAGCATTACATAGTCATCACACTCAAATTAAAGGATCATTATGGCATATATTGAATATTTGGCTTCACAGCAGGTTAACTCTGTTCAAAACATCTAGGATGCTGAGAAACAGTCTCCTTGATCCCCCTCTCCAAAACAGCACCAGCAGGAGAAAACCCCATGGTATTGCCATATTAAAATATTCCTAGAATGACCTGCTTTATATTTACTTTTAGAGTGCTCTTGAGACTGCTTCCTATTTCACATCAGTGCCCAGTAATAATATGATCATTTGGTACTCAGTAATCATAATCACTCTTACCCTGCCACTCTTACAAATCCCCAATTACCTAGTGCAAAAGTCACTATAGCCTGTACTGCAACAACCCCAAAAGAGAAGACTGCGAGTTGTTTCTTTTCACTATCATCACCACCAAAGCTATCTTGACACACCGAAAACTGGATGCTGCAGGAAACACAAAGTCTGTTCTTTCTTCTGTCAAGTGTCCTCTGCAAGGTGCTGTTAACTGGAGGTGCACTGAAAATTTTCCATGACACGTGCTAAATAGTATCCTTAAGCACAATTCCTAGGAAGCAGGTTACATATACAGATGACTGCCCTCAAGGGCCCCCAGGGAACACTCCTTACAGCAGCACAGAAATAAACACTAAAATACTCAGTTCTTGGGGAGAAGTTCTCCAATTATCTCAGTCCTCAGGGGACCATGGTATAATGTAACTGTATGCTTCAATTCACTTCCCTGTATATTTCTAATTTCACTTACTCTAGATTTGCACAAAGAAAAACGTAGGGTGTTAATGTCAAGACTTGGCTTTCTGTTCAGCTGGACCAAGAGAAAATCATGACAATGGTACAAATCAATGGAAGGAAGAATTGTAATTATACCCATGCCTAACCAATTCTGAATTCCACAGAAGAAATACCCAGATGCACGTAAAAGTAACTTCAGGCCTCTCAGGGCTCATATTTTTTATGACTCTCATTCAAATGCTTTATATCTGACTACGTGTGGATGCCGGGGGCTTTAGCTTGCCGCAGCATTAGCAGCTGCCTTGGCACCTGCTCCAGCATCACTGCGCTCCACCCATCCCCAGAAGCCAACCTTGCCCCACTCACACTCTTCCAGGCCTCACTCCTAAAGTGGTGCCCAGCATCCCTGGTACACCCTGCGTCCACTGGGTGGCCTGGTGGCCACCTCCCTTCCCTTGCCTGGTGCGGCACCATCTCCTGCACTCCTCATGACTGACTGCCAACCCTAAGGGTCTGAAAGGTTATCCTGGAAATGAAGAAGAAAAATCCAAGCAGTGCTTCAAAGTCCAGGAATATCATTTAACCCTACTAAATCTTCCTGCAGCACGGACAGCGAACAGCAACAGTGAAGGGCAAGAGCAGAAGAGTAGAAAAGGTGAGGGACAAAAGTAAAAATCAGTGCTCTGTTTTTCTCTCACTTTGGGATACCCTCCAAATTAACAAAATTTTCTCCTGATAAGATCATATATGAAAGGGAAGGCCATACTGAATTAACAGCTTATGATTCAGGTGTTGCAGAAGTACTTGGCAGGAAGGAAACACATCAGCTAAGCAACCAAGGTGAGTGATTTATTCTTAAATACAACTTCAGCAACAAGGTACAACTCTAATCAGAATGGAGCTGTTTGAGAATGGCATGCTTCAATACTTCTCCCTTATCTAACAACTGCTCATGCATTTACAAATACATTATACACTTGTATGTGTTTGTGGGTTTTTTATTATTTTGAATTTGTTTGTTTCTTTTTCAGACAATGTTGAAGCATTGGTATGAGCCTACTATGAACTTTACAGTGCTCTGCAAGAAATATTGGATTAGAAGTGACCCGCATACTGTGTTCTGGGTGAGTAGATTTAAACAGAACACAAATATTCCCACTGGGAACTACTTTCCTGGCTTAGCTTGAAAGAGTCCAGTGCCTGAATCTTGTTTAAAAAACAAAAAAGATATGTCAAAGTCAAGAGTACTCAAAAGAAAAGAGAATTAAAAAAAAAAAAGCAAAACAAAGACATCCAGCATGACCCATGGACTGCCCCAGTGACAGTTTCACAGCATTCTACGGTCACACTGTGACATACAGTTCTAACACTTTGCATTAACATGATACTTTTTATTTTTTGTTCAATTGTGCCAGAAGAAGAAGAGAAAGAAGTTTTGCCTTTGACACTGCTGTGAGTTCCAAACTGAGCTGTAGCACAAAGAACAATGCTAACACTATTATACCTGCATTAGAAGCCTATTAGAGAAAAAGAAAAGACCAGGAGATGAACTGACTCTTTAAGGTGACTGAAATACACACATATTCACATTTCCTTTGAGAAGTGCCATCACAGAAAGATAAAGCAATAGAACAGGTAAGAGAGCCTTGATGTTGGGAAAAAAAGAACCAAAAATCTAAATCCTTTCCCTCATTAAAAACACTCTTGCAGAAACAGTCTTACTTCAAAGCTCTTCAGTTTACACAGCCATAAAACTTACATGTACTGTATTACTAGTTCACAGTTTTACAACCACCAAAAATATTCTTTTATGAGCTTAAAAATCCAGTTACATACAAAAGTACTCATCTAGTTGTGACTTTATTAAATAACAATGACTGAGTGAATATCATAAGCCAAAGTAACAAAACCAGCTTTTCAGCTTGCTATCTAAAACAATAATGGAGGGAAGTGTTTGCCAAAGATGTGACAAATGGCCTTTTTCTCTGCTGTTTTTTCTAGAAGCATTATTAACACAGAAAGCAAACACAAAGCCTTAAAATATGCCAAACCACATCCATGTAAGATAACTTTGCATTGTGTACCACTTTTAAGACAAAATTCCAGCATAAGGCTGTCAAAATAACAGCTCCAAAGGGCCCATTTACATTTTCCTAGCAGCTAATGAATTGCCATGGAAAATGGCAGCAGGCAAGCTTATGGGAAGCATCTCTAAATCTGTTTTTGCTCTTTCGAAACTATGAGCCCGAGTGCTTTGCTTGGGAGTGAAACACTCCCTTTTGGCTTCTAACAAAGACTGAAAGAATCCTAGTGTATCTTTGGAAAAAAAAATCATGAAAGTGGTATTCATTTGTCACACACAAAGGGAAAATGAAAGGAAAAAGGGCAAGAAAATACACATGGACAGTTTAACCTGCATTTCATAATGTCTAGAATAGGTGCTTAAAAGAAAATTACATGCAACAGGAAAGAGTATTTACTATAATTTTTTATGTGCCAATAGTTAGTCTGAGACAGCAAACCTGACAGAATCGAACTTCATGCAGTGCCTGGATTACAGCTGATCTGTACTCAAAAGCCTCTGTACAAGACAATAACATATCCTAATTAGCTCTAATAAAAGCCACTTTAAAGGCACAGCTCTTCATAGCCCTCTTTTGACCTCTGAGCAAACAGAGGAGAACATGAATACTGGAAACAAATTAATTACATGACAAAATGCTTACTTTCTATCCAAATAGTATAAACCAGTTTTATCTTAACAGAGAAAATAGAAACTGACCTTGCATAGTAGGAAAATGGGGTACAAAGATGGACTGTTTTTTGGATGCTGACACATGGTCTGGGTCTTAAGTTTACTTAGCCCAGGACATTTTGGTAAAATGATTGCAAAGCTGTAATAGCTAAAACTAAATATCATTAAACTGATGAAGCACAGTTGATTAAACATTTAGGTAGCCAGAACAACTTGGGACACATGAATGTTGGTGACAAAGAAAAGCTTATGCGAAGTTGATGACCTGGGATATAACCTAGGCCGATTAGTAAGGAAACAGCACAGCACTTTCACAGGGAAACTAAAAAGAAATTTGGAGGGAGCAACTTAAAAATCCTCCTTCCTGAGAGTTTCCACTGCGATTTAACAGTACACAGTGTAACTCACTCCTTGCCTTCCTCCCTCCCTCCCTCTCTCCCCCGACATTTGTTTCTATTGTTCAATCATCCAAAACTCACAAGAAAAACTTTCTCACAACAGCTCTGGAGAAAGAACCCAACAAATGAACAAGGGTCTTACTGTCTGTGCTTCTCTTCCACAGTTATCATTGCCCCTTCCTTTCTTAATCATAGACAATAGACAAGATTTAAGTATTAAGGAATGATTAAATTTTCAAAGCAAATAGACTATGTCAGAACTGCAGAATACAGAAGCATGTCATGGCACTTAGGTCTGGGCAAGCACCTCTGCCACATCCTTACTATGCAATGGGACGAAACCTGAGTGTACAATAATCCTTGCCCTCAGGAATAAACTCAAGTCCATTGCCTACATGGGAATGACAGCCCATTGTGGCCAGGTCGTTAAACTAAAAAAATCAAGAGAGCAGGACTGTGGGAATGTTACAACCTAAGAGTATTCATTTAAGCACAACATCAACAGCTTGACAGGCCATGCCACATTCAACCTTTGTTCCTTTCCTCCCAATCCTTCCCCACAGCCAAAGTGTTTGTGCAGACAGCTATATCCAAAGGTATGTAGGAGCACCCAGGTGAGACAAACACACAGCGTACTGAGACAAAAAGATCACTTAATGTCATCTCACTGCTGTTTCAGTCCCAGTTTTGCAATTACAGATAGCATCATTTTGATTGTGTGGTCACAACACCTGGGATTCCAAGCCAGAGTAATCTTTAATTTTTTTCCCTTTTCTGTTTTTCACAAAAAAAAAGTCAAGTTTCTAGGGACTGCAGCATCAATTTCTAATGGCACAGGCATCTTTCTTTTCAGCTGTCAAAAAAAAGTAATCTGCTGAGAATTTGTGCTTCACCACTTCCATTCTGTTATTTAACAATGATAAGTAAGAATCAACATTTGACTCCGCAGTCTGACTGAGACCCTTATTACTGTCATGCTGTTTTCCACTGATCAACTCTACTGCAAAAGTAAGAATATGAAGTGACACAAGTACATCTGAGGTCCAAACTGATTCATGTCTCATCTTCAGCCACCTTTCAGGGGGCAGGAATTTAGGCAGTTTATGTATATTACATACATTTTCCTCTCCACTGACAATTTTATAGAAAACTGCTTTGCTCCCACGCTGATATAGGCCTTACACCTAAAAAGCATTTACTTCTGAAGGAAGGATTATACACCTAAAATTTTGAGCAAAAGACGTCTCTCAAGTCCAGCATAAAAAGCCAGTTTGGACATTTTTTCACTCCTACACATTTGAATGCATCCTCTAAATCAGTTCTTCTGGACAATATCTTAGAAATTGCCACCTTGATGCTTCTAAAGGAGATCCTGTTTGTTTGAAAGCTCCCCTTTAAATTAAGTTCAAGATTGGGAATGTATTTTCCACACTGCTTGTTCTTTCAGGAAACATCATCTAAAGGTCTAACTCTATTGATTGCAGTTCCTGTTTTGCCTCAGACTAAACTGGCCATCTTTGTTTTATTCATCAGGACTCATTCCCAGAAGCCTGCTTTAGCCAGCATCTGAATTACAGACTACAGCAACATGCAGCAGCAGCATAACAGACTTCCAACCAGTCTAGATACACCCTAAATTCCCTAATTCCTTCACAGTGCTACAAACCTCTTGCATGACTTCAGACAAGTCATTTCACCGTACCTTAGGCATCTTCCACAACTGAAATTCTTACACAAGCCTTTTACATATGAGTTACGCATGCAGCAGAAGCACAGAGTTAAGTGCTCTGAGGCAGAGTTGCAGGGATTACTTTAATAATGTTTACTTTAATTTAATGTTTAATTAAATACTTTAATAATGAGAAAATTCTACTGAAGAACAACTTCAGTGGATAACTTTCATCGGAAATTTATATTCTGAACAACCCACACAAGACAAAGTATGCTCTAACAAATGAGAAGAATCATTATCCCCCACTCTCTCATAATTGTCCTTACTTCTTTTGGGGAAACACAAGTTTCCCCAAAACACTGTCACTCCACTGAGCTATTTAGCCCATTTAGCTCTAGCTGGGGCTATCAATCTAAGAAAAAGCAAAAACATTGCAGGCACTCATTCTTCACCTGATACTTACCTAGTCTTCAGGGATTTTCAAAGCATTTCCTGAACCTTATATGATCTCTCCACTGAGTAGCATCTAGAGGTTCCTCCTCAGAGCACTTGATCAGCCTCCCTTTAAAGTCATGCAATGCAAAGATGGGAGGGATATACTCCTCTTGCCTCCTCGCCTCAAAAAAAAAAATTTAAAAAATTATTTCAAACACATTGTGGTAGCACGTCTTGCCTCAGCAGACTGTTTTGAGTTCTTCCACTTAATTCACAGTATCTTTATGCTCCTGACCATAGTGCTCTAGAGAGAAAAAACAAAGCCCCAAGTATCCAGTGCTGGGCCCAAAACTCCAAAACCTCCTGAACAAAAGATAGTAACACCACAGTTAAAACCATGGTAAGTCATTAGAAACACTTCACTACTACTAAGACAGAAAACTTGGCAAAGTAATAAAGTACAATCAACAAAGCAACAGAAAACACTCCCAGAGCATTTAATACTGGGAACAAAAACATACAGACAAATGATAGATTGTTCGTGAAGCAGACTGCAATATTGTTTACAATTACAATCTCACACTATTCTTCAAATGTTCTTCCTAACACTGCTGGCTGTTTGGCTCTGTGTTTATATCAAACTTTCTTGAAGGTCAAATTGTACCAGAAAACTCTCTCAGTATTAATGGAAGTTTGCATGTTTGTTAAGTGCCTCACATCTCACACCACTGATCTATCCGAAGAAAGTACTGATGAAGAAGAATCCTCCACATAATTTTTCTGCTTATAATGATGCTTTTATGACTTAGTTCAAATTCAGTTAATTTAGTGTAAGTGATATCTGGTTGATTCAGCAGGATATGGGTATAGGTATGATTGTATGGTTAACTTTTCAACCTTTTTTAAAAATCATTGGGTATAGAGCACAAATGTATCAAAAAATCACCAAGCTTTTCGTTTTAATTAAAGTTCTTATTGAAATTCAAGAAATCTTAAGAAAGTGGCATTTGCATGGAATATTGTCATTAACATATTGTCAGTTTGATACATAAGCTCTCTTTCTAGTGTGAAAACAACTTACAAATACGCCCTCTAAGCCATCATTTTGCATCTTGAGCTCTTCCTTGTAACCAAGACTCAAGGAAATGTGTAAGACTGATTTATATTTCATGAATTAACTAAATTAATGCCAATAGAAGAAAAAAGAAATAATTTTATTCAGTCAAAGAGAATTCATGAAAAAAAACCAATAAATGGCTTTATAAAGTATAATAATGCATAAAAAAATCTATTAAAGGTCATCAATTAAGAACTTTTTAACATGTCAGCTAAGATGAAGAATTTGGGCACCCAAAAATCTGTAAAATGATCCTCTAGGGGAGTTGTATCCAATATGTAGCAATTATGGCTGATGAGCTCATGAGTAAAAGGTAGGGAAAAAGTTCTTTTGATTTAAAAAAAATGTAGTTTTGCAGTTACAGAAAGGCCTCTGGACTACAGGTGTTTTTAGAATTAATAAGCATCTAAATTAATTAGAGCAGGACATATAGAAGTAAAATGAAGAAACAGAAAAAATATACATGTTTTACAACACAATATTGCAGGATAATCATAAAAGGAATAAATGAAGAAAAAATGTCGGGGTTGGGCATTTTTTTCAATTTACAATACACTGCAATTTTTTTTTTCTTTAAGCTTGAATGCCTTTTCCTAGTGTATCCCTACTGTAGCATTCCATTTGAGTTGCTGATGAGTTGCTTTGTATCTTTCTCGCCTTACCAAGACTCAGTTCTCCATTACTACAGTGTCATATGATTACAGGCCATTGCTGTTGTGCAACCTTGAGGGAAGTAATGACACAAGGGAATAACATACATGGCACATGTGTCACCTTGTCCAACATCTTTTGGAACAGGCTTTATTGTAATTTCAAATTACTTCTTCACAGTATTTTTTGCCTCTACTACTCCGTGTTGGCAGTCACTTAAGAGTAGCTTTAGGAATACTCACTTTTATGGTCAGAGATGGAGTCACTCAAAAACTCTCTGGCAAAACAAGAGTCACACTAGAAAGAGCCATCAGCTGAATCTAACCTGATTTAATGAACCACCTTGGATTTATCTTTCAAAGAGCTGAAATGAAATCTTGCCTGACTTTCCAGTAGGTGGCTGGAAGCCTCAAGTACTAACACGTCCAAAGTTGGAGTAGCTAGCCATGAGGAGGCACTTTGGACATCCCCAATACTTAACCTGTACCAGTGCCAGAGATCCTGAAGCTTCTAATTATCTTGACTGCAGGTGTCCAGAGGTCTGACAGCTCTGGGAGTCTCTTCACACCATGAGAAACCTGTTCCGGCTGCACAGCCTGAGCCACTCGAGGCTCCATTAGCCAGGCCAAGTAGCTTCACACATGCGGGTGATGTTCTTAGCATAGAATTAAATGTTGCAACAGAGCATGCCTGGCAAGCAGGCTAATGATGGAAAGGCAATACCCTGCTTTGCCTCATCTGCCTTCTTTACTGGATTTACATGGCAAGATGCTATCAGTGGGGTAGGCTACTGGTCTGTTTTGACCCATTACGGTAACTGATATTCCTGTCCTTATCTGGACCCACTAGATTTGTCTTATTTTCTTCATTTCCTGTTGAAAAAGGCAAGGGAGAGAGTAGCTGGGTGGACATCCAGCAGGCAAACAAGGTCAACTCACCCTATCTTCAGTGTGTTCTTTCCCAGAAATCTATTTTTAAGAAGTGAGGGAGCTGTTAAAGAATTACAATTCCAAGACAGACCTACAGCATGACTGAAATGATTATTTTCTCCTCCTTCACAGCTAAACTTTAACAAGTTCAATAATCTTTTGATAAAAAATTGTAACTTTATAGTGGAAGCATATATTTAACCATTCTAGTAGTAAAGTAGTACTACTGCTTACATTTACTAACAAAAATTAACTACTTACATTTACTAAGAATAATTAATTTCTAACAAGTAAAAACTGTTGACTGAAAGTTATTAACCAGGACCAACAACAGAATAGTTTGTAACTATCAAAGTTGTCCTAGCTACTTTTTTATAATAAAAAAATATAATTTTATTTTGAAGAACCACAAGGTGGCCACAGTTGCCTAGGAAACCCAATTTCTAAAGCATACATTAAAAAACCTCAAAAATCTAACACATGAAGCACCTAACATGAATTATACACCCAATGCAATACTCATTCATTTTGAAATAGACCCACATGAGAATATCAAATCCAAGACTACTAAATGTTTTTCTAAGTCTAGTCTTCCATCTGGCCAGCTTCAGATGTCCAAACAGGTTCAAGAGCCGTAACTCATTTTGGTGCATAGAGTAGCTGGGTCCAGCTTCTGGCATCCACTGACTGAGAAGCTAAAAGACCTTGTGGACCATGTGGGTGTAATCACAGGATTGAAGCTTTTACTCATGCCTGTTCAGGCTCTTGCACTTAAGTTTTATGCTAATATTTCAATTTAATATTCCAAACTTACACTTAAGTCACTCTGTTTATACTGTGGGTTTTTTTCATTATTTTTGTGAATGTCTTATATACTCTATGCAATTTGGATCACTCCAACCACACAAACATAGCATAGCTACAGAATATTTTTAAAAGGTAGATATAGTCCAAGCACAATGCAACTCCAATACTGCGACAGAATAAAACAGGGCAAGATGTTTATTTTGAAAAAGATGCTGTGAATATGGAAACACCAGTAAACAGGACTGTGCAGGCATCCTCCCCAGCTTCCACTGCTGCTTTCCCAGATTTAAGCAGCTGCTGCTTTCCCAGATCTTCACCGTTATACACTTGGTCAACATAACTGCAGAGGTTGCTGCCTCTCATACAAGGCTGTCAAGCTGAGACTATTTTATTAAGATTTTGAAAAAACGTTACGAAACTGGTCTAGGCCACCTTGACAGAATTCAACAAACAGCTGGCTACGTGCCTGTCAGCTGGCATTTTGGCAGTGAGCAGGGGCTGGTGTAGCTGGCAAAGCCATGTCCCAAATTGTATGAACTGCAGGAGTGCATGCAGTCATTTTCCTGTTCTGCAGGATAAAACACACCTCCATGATAAATGAGCAAACAGATTTTAGGCAGGTGAAAGGCAAAAAGAGGAATTACGGCTGAGAGCTTCAGTGAAGTGGACAGCAGGTCCATCAGGCTGGGAGCAGGCGGAGCTGCCCACTGCCATCTGCTTTCACTGGTGGGAGCACCAGTGGGGATGCTGCCATCTGTGTGCAGCCTGTGTGCAGCCTGTGCAAACCAGGGCAGGGGAGAACAAGACCTGGAGTTAGGGGCTGTCCAGCTTCCAGCACTTCCTTTGTCCACCATCTTGACCCCAACCTTGGAAAGCTGGTTTTGTGGTAAAGTTCATTTAGCATGAAGGGGTAAAGTCAGGAGCAAAATGCTTCTGCAAGCTGTATTAACGGCAGTCTTGGTCAACTCCTTTTCCCCACAACCTCATAAACATTGATCTTGTCTCAAGCCTCCACACAGGACACTCTCTCTTCCATCTCCCAGCAGAGACACATGAATAGTGATGATACTTGAACATAACTGTAAGAAGACTTTGATGAAAAATGCTCATGCTAATACTGAAATGAGCCTTATTTTCCCCTCAGTTATACTTATTTAGTCCCTACTAAAACCATCATCTTGTTAGTGTTACATATCTCTCCTTTTCCCAGCTTTCTATGAGAACAGCAGTCACAGACCACTGCAATGTACTAACTACACCCTATGGTTTGGAACGGAGACACTTCAAAGTTCTAAAGTAGCCTTTTCTTAAGTGACAATCTGGTTTAGTTGTCTGCTCTTTCTTTGCATGTCTCAGCATGCTTTCAGTTTTGTTCTTACATAATTGAAGCCTTTTGTCTTGCACTTCCTTTTCTTTTAAGCAAGTTAAGCATAAAACAACACAGATATGGAAAGAAGCAGAATTTTAAAGCTGTCGTTTTCAAACCAGCAGTGAGGATTTTGTTTGTCTACAGCAACCTAGTAATAACTTATTGGTGAATAAAAGACGTGAAAGTTAGAAAACAACAGTATTATACAAAACTCCATCAAGACAAGAGACAAGCAAGGAGACCCTTATGCACCATTAGTCTCTCTGTAATGAGATAGCAGTGCACTCACTGAATAGTGTCATCATCAAAATTAACCCTGTTTTCACTTGGTTTAAAGCAGGTAGATAAAGTTATAATCTCACTGCTCAGTGGACACTATAGACCTTATTATTTTACTATATATGGAACCCAGGTAGATGGTTAATATCTTGAAACATGTCCCAAAGGAGAGAGCAAAATAAAATGTTGAGGGATAGAACTGCAGTTCTATGTCCCACAAGTAAAATTCTTATTTAGTTAAGTTTTTTTTCAAAATATATTTATTGTCTTTCATAAAAACTCGGAAGTAAAACCCAGACCTCAACAGACTCAAATGATCACATGAGGAAAATATGCAGATATTGCATGCAACAGTAATGTCATAACAAAACTCAGGCTGTGTGGGGAAGAATATAGAAAGAAGGCACTAGTAAGGAAATTGCCTTAGTGATACAAAGAAAACATCAGCAGTCTCAACAGCCTGCTTCTTTTTAAGTCAGTGAAGGGGAGGTAAGGTTGGCTCTTGGCTGTACTCTGTGTTTTATGCTGTACAGGAGCTCCCAAACATGGATTAAGAAAGATGATCCCTAGTTTGTGATGGCTCTCAGGTTTCTGGGTACTTCACATTACCCCATGACTTTGATTTCCCATACAGATATGCTTTGTTGACAACAGATTTCAAATTTATTGAACAAAGTTATATTAAACAGGGGGTACACACAGCTATCATCTTCATCCTAAAGACTCAATAGTCTCTTGGATGGACTCAGTCCAAACAAAGAAGCAACCCGAACATAAATATCCTAAGATGGTTGCAGAAGTCTCTGCAAACCAAGAGGCTGGGTGCTGGTCTGAGACATTTGTAACAGTTTATTTTAACAAAGGCATATACTTCAGCCACCCATACCTGGTCACATTTCTGGGGATATTTCTTCACAGAAAGGAATATGCCATAAATTCAAATGCTGCAAACCACCTTTTTTTTTCCTACCACCCATAACACCTGTGTATTTAGTTTCAAACACTTGTCTTCCACTTATGAAATTATTTTAATCAATAGTAAGATGCCAACAACACTGATTCAACCAATATCACACAGAGCAAAGAACAATTTTTTAGAGTTTTGTGTTGCTATAGTCTGTGCTGTCAAGTAGTGCTAAAAAGTATCCAGGAAAACCTATTCTTAAGCAGCTCCACAGCAGAAGGAATTCACAGCTCCTTGTTATATATTCCCTTCCAGGGAAGGATGCTCATCATTAACCAGAATTTTGTTTAGATCCTGATACTCTCAGACACACATTTTAAAAGTAGGCATCTCATGGTTAGTAGTGTGAATTGTCATCACAATTCACTATAGGACAGAGGTAGCTGCCCCTGGTACTTAGCAGAAACAAAACAAAAACCTACCCACTAACAAATAAGAAAAAAAAAATCAAAAGTCCCAAAATAAATTACTGTCTTATAAGCAGTTTCAGAGGGGTGAAGTCGAGCATATTCTAGCATGAACATGTGACCAAAATTATTAACCTCTTTACTTATCATTACTCTTACCTGATGCCTGTCACCTAGTTAGCTGTATGTGCAAGGTTTTAGCCTTTCACACTGACTTCCAATGCATTTTACTTTGCATTTAGAAAGCCTACAAGTGCATACAGTGATTTTGGCTGATGGTGCCTTTCTGTACTACTGCAACTGAATCACTTCAAACTGCATACTCACTTAACTTCTAATAAGTTAACATAAAAACATCTTTCTTTGTCCAACTTGCTCCCTGTGAACTTGCTTGGGAACAGAAGGATTGATATTCTGAGGTAAGTATATAGGCTGCAACCTGTGAATGTGAGTTTCTCTAGTATTCTCTAGTAATACAGTATGTTTCCAAATCAAAGGACAGTGTTTCACTACAAAAGGCAATGGCTATTTTGGCCAAAAGCAGCATCAGTTGCTCCTTATTTGGTTTTGTGAATCAGTAAAGTGTGTGAGTTAAACTGAAAGGTTTTGGGCTACCTGCGGAGTAGTCATGATGCCTGTGAAAGCCTCACAAACGTCTGTAATGAAGGTCAGTCTTCTGTGGCAATTGGGAAGTTCTGAATTTACACAACCTGTCTCCTCGACCACTGGAAAAGGTCAGCATGACAGGAACCATCTAGAAGTGGGCTTGGCATCTTCCTAGGCAGTTAAAAGGAAGATCACTATGTCTTACCATATTCTCTCAGCAGCATTCAGTTTCAAGCCTTTTTTTTTTTCATCCAAACAAATTTATCATAAAACCCTTGTGACCCCTGTGAGCAAACATGAAAAAAAAAATCAAGAAAGTTCAGACCACCTAGAACAACACTTTTTGTCTGCCACTGACAACTCAGGAGCTGTTTAGGCTTCCTGCTTTCCTTTCTCCCAACTACTTCAGTTTATTCCCTAAATAATCTCCTGCATTGGCCATCACAGATCTAAGATTATTAGAGTGTACTTCTGTCCATTCCTTTTAGCATCTGTGGGCCTACTGCCCATTAATTTGTTGATTTTCTGGGGGTTTTTTGGGTTTTCTTCTTTAATAATGTTACATTGTCTGCATTCACAAGCACTTTTAGGGAAAAAAAAAAAAAAGTTCTTTTCACTTGTTTTAAGCCTATCTCCTCCAAAATTCAAATGCCATACAGCTCCAGTAATAGCCCTACGATGTTAAACTTCACTCATCTTTTCCCTCTTGCTCTAGTCCTTAAAGACAGCTGCTTTCCCTCCATCAATTTAGTGGCCCCTCTCTGTTCCTCTACTACCCTTCTTGGGGTGTGGAAACTGGACCTGCACGCAGCTGCCAAGATTTGGGCACATTAATGTTGTACAGCACAGCAAAACACAGAGCAGACACTCTGTCTTGTTCTCAACACCCTTCCTGATGATGCAAAACATTTTAGCAACTTTTTTGACTGGTGCTGCTACAAACAAAGCTGATGATACTAGGGAATTGTTGATGATGACTCCAGGACCTTTACAAGTGCAGCTGTCAAAAACCTAGTAGAACTCTCCCAGGGTGACATGCATGAGAGAGTTTGTGTTTGTAGTAGTCTGCAAGTGGAACTGTAGCCTTTGTTCTCTTTGGCTCTGGTTTTCCTTGCCAGACAAACAAATTCAAATGAAAATGTGATTCCTGACACAGTGATGTTGTCAGGAGAGGCAGCCACACTGTCACCTGCCTTTGTGTCCTGCCTAGAACTAGCTAGATACACCATGCAGGTGCAGAAAGCTGCAACAAAGTACTTCAGGACTGGCAGCATCAGGCAGGCAGGTCTTGATGATGCAGGTCTTGATGATGGAGGCCTGACAGTCTATGAGAGACCTTTCATTAACTGTCATCAGCTTTCTGCATTTTCCTCTTTGAATTTCTGAGCACAGCTCATATATTATTCTATCACATAGTATATGTCATAATAGTTTTAAAGTTACCATCTGTAGAGATTGAGGCTATAATGTTATTTCAAATTTCAAGACTGCAAAATCTTTTCAGTGCTTTATTTTGAAAATTAAATAAATAAAACTGAATTTAGAACCTCTGCCTTCTCACTGTCAGTCACATTGACTGAGTATTCACTTTGGATCACTCTAAAATGTCAGTGGCAAGATATTCTCCCTCCTTAGTGTCACCTCCTTGTTTTCTGCTATTCCTTTTTCTTCATTAAGAACAGGATCCAAGACAGCTTAATTCCTTTTACTAGAGTGAAAAGAAAAATCATGTTTTGAAATGTCACTGTTTATAGTGTTATTATAACTTCTTACAATCCAATCACTTAATAGGAAATTGAACCCATTTAAAAAAAATCTGATTCAAGGTATTTATATAGCATGCATTAACAAAGCATCCAATAATTTAGCTTTTTCCAGAATGGCTGAACTCATAGTAAAGCAAGTCAGATCATCATTACAGCAATTGCCAGAGGATTAGCTATCCCCTACCTGAGGCTCATCAAAAAGTACTGTGAGGTTGGAAGAGCCATCCAACAGCTCAGCTGAATTAAGTCAGTCAGTAAGAAAGTTAAAATGCATCAGCTACAAGAAGAAACCTGACAACAAGGAGCAGAAGTGAATTGTAAGTCGAAGCGAACAGAACAGAAACCTCTGGGTAGTACAGATGGGTCTTCAGCAGGAGAAACAAGGTTAGGAGAAAGTATTGACTGGTTTTTGCACAGCCGTGTGAAAAAGCTGAAGCCCAGAGAGAAAGAGGCTGGGCATGGTGCCATGCCTTCCTGAGCTCAGAGGGCAGCCTGCCAGCCTATACTCTCTTGACAGCATGTCTGTGAAAGAGGAGTATTATTAATTCTCTCATTTTAAGAAGGCACAATCTTACTCTCCTCAGGGTTAAGGAAAGGCTGTAGGGAAATATGATTAGGATCTTATATTTTATTCAGTTCTGAATAAAATTTCCTATTTAAACTAGGTCTCCCAGGATGTAAGATCTGGTGGCGGGGGGGGTTTGTTCATGGGGAGCCTGGTTTTGGTGGAAGAAAGGGAAGATGGAGGAATAAATCTCCTAAGTGTTTTTTTCATTTAATCTTCAGAGAGAAAAATTGGCATCAATTTTGATTTGTCTCTTTGGGGGGAAAAAAAAATTGTTGTGTTCTACTACATTACTTCAGGTTCAAAACTAAAATGCCCACCTTCTTCACCTATAAATACCTATCCTTTGATTTTTCACATTATCAACACTTTGTGCAGAAAAAAATCAATTCAATGCGCTAAGAAAAGAGAAGGAAGAGGGAGAATTAAAAAATGCACATATATCAAGAAAGTTTTACAGAAAAAAACAATGTTGTTCTTCACGATCAATAACAACAAAAAAGAATCTTGAAAACTAATTTTATCCCTCTCATACCTCCAGAGCAACGCAAAGCACCGACAAATATCCTCAGTGGGTACTTTATTTCTGAAGCTGCCCTGTTGTGGTATTACCACTTCCTTGGAGAAGCATTTCCTCCCAGATGCACTGAGCAACTTACATAGTGGCTGATTCAGCTGTCCCAATTTCTGAACTACACTCTGAGTATCTTTCTCAATAGTTAGAAATAACTTTTATGCTTTATCCATAGCTAAAATAATCAGGACCAGGGATCACAGAATCACAGCATTGTGGAAGGGCTTAGGTTGGAAGGGAACTTTAGAGATCACCAACAGCAACCTCACTGCCGTGGGCAGGGGTATTTTTAGGTCAAAACCCCATCCAACCTGACTTCGAAGAGGTCCAGGGATGAGGCTTCTGCAACTTCTATGGGCATCCTGTTCCAGTGTCCCACCAACCTCATTGTAAAAAGCGTCCTCTTTCTATCCAATCTAAATCAACCCTCTTTCAGTGTAAAGCCATTCCCCCTTGTCTTCCCTCATACTCCAGACCCTGGCAGAAAGTCTCTTGTAGGCCCCTTTAGGTCCTGGAAGGCTGCTAGAAGGTCTCCCTGGAGACTTCTACAGGCTGAACAACTATTGTCATAGAAGAGGTGTTCCATCCCGCTGACAATTTCTGTAGCCTCTCTCTAGCTAGATCTCATGGGATCTCATGAGAGTGGAGCAGNACCCATTCAAGCAAACCCATGTTTGTCTTGTACTGGGAACACCTAAGCTGGATGCAGTACTCCAGGTGGGATCTCATGAGAGTGGAGCAGAGGGTGAGAATCACCTCCCTCAACCCACTGATCACCTCTTTTTATGCAGTTCAGGATACAATTGGTTTTCTGGGCTGCCAGTGCACATTGTTGGCTCATTCTGTGAAGAATGCATAGAATTTGGAAAAGTTTGTGCCATTTGAAAAGCAATGATACTTTCCATAAATACTCCAGTATGAAGTTATTCTGGGTTTCCAAATCCTATTTAGGTGCACAAGGAAGGGACTGTATTGCCCAGCTGCAACTGAAAGGACTACAACATACTCAGAATGCTCAAAGCAACCATAATTTCTGTCCCAGCAGTCATGTGCATATGTCAATGAACACCTATGGACATCTCAGTTAACCTAAGGTTTAACTGCAGTGCTAGATACTACAGTGAAACATTCAACTGAATAAATATACTGTAAAGTTTTATCTTCCAGAGATTTACAAACTTTATTTGGATAAGACCATGCTTAAATTGTAAGTTTAGAAGTTACTGTAGAGAAGAAGCAGTCACAAGTTTCTCTGTGAGAGGGAAATAACCCTATCAATTCTGCTAAATCCCACAAATAAAACTACTTAATCCAAATGAAAATAAGTACCAACTTATTTATTAGTACATGCTTCTAAGAAATATATACATATTCCATGGTGACAGTAACTTCTAACCAATAACCTACATTAAAAACAATGACCTATTAAATAGAATATATTTCAGCTGACACAGCTATGTTCACACACTGGAGTGTTAATATTTGTAAATATTAGGGTCTACATGTGAAAACCTGTATCTCCTAGGAAAAACTTTATTCACATTCAAACACTTAATTTACATGGAAGTCTCCAAGTCCTGTATGATTTTTACTAGAGAGAGTGAGAGAATCAGCCAAGCAATAACACGGAACATGACAGGGTTTTATGAGCAACGGCAATAGCTCACAGTGCTTTAATAACCGTAAGTTTGCTATAGCTTATAGAAATAGTAAAGTAAAAATGTCATCAGAATGTAATTAATGCAGTTAAAATTGATACAGGGTTACAGTCAAGAGTCCTAAATTGGCAAAATCATGTCCTGCAATTTTTTTAATGCTAGGTCACACCTGCCACGCTATTGACTGGTAACATAGAATACTCTAATCCTGAGTTCAGTGAAGAGTCAAGAAGGCTGGGAACCGCTTCTGCCCTGCTAAAGCCCTCTCTGGGACCTTTCCACCTAGACCCTTACGCAGTACTGGAAAAGGTAGTGTAGCATCTATTCTCATCAGCCTTGACAGAAAACTGTGACTTTCCCCCAGACAACCAGGCATTAAATTTTTATGTAGAAGTGGAAGAAAGTTGAAATCTCAACTTCACTGCTAGCTATAGGCATAGCAAATGCATAAGAAGATATCCCAAAGGACACAAAATTTGATTCAGTGGTTTTGGTTATTAAACATGGGGACCAATTTATTTATCTTCTGCTTTTTGATCCATTGGAATCCATCCCCCCACAAGAAGCATAGACTAGACTGGGTAAGAAGGGACCTTCAAAAGTCGACTAGTCCAACACCCCTTGCAATGAGCAGGGACATTTTTCACTTACATTAGGTTGCTTAGAGCCTCATGCAACCTGACCTTCAGTGCTTCCGGGGATGGGGAATCCACCATCTCTCTGAGGAACCTGGTCCAGTGTTTTACCAACCTCATTGTAAAAAACCTCTTCCCTATATCTTCCTAATCCAAATCAACTCCTTTAAGTTTAAAACCATTTCCCCTCATCCTAAAAATATGGGCCCTGCTAAAAAATTTGTCCCCATCTTTCCTATAAGCCCCCTTTAAGTGCCGAAAGGCTGCTATAAGGTCTCCCTGGAGTCTTGTCTTCATCAGGTTGCACAACCCCAACTCCCTCAGCGTTTCCTCATAGGAGAGGTGTTCCCGTATGTTTGCAATACATGAAGTTCCCTACCACAGGAATAAAAAATAACCTGGTGCATTTAAATTTAAGGAGTAAATACCAAAAATACAGGTACTGAAAGGTCAGCGAACCAGTGCCTCTTTAGGAACTTATGCACTAGGGCCATTATTAATGCAGCTCAATTCATAAAGTATCAGCAGGTGAGCAGATAGTCTTCATGTCATCCAGTTCTTAAAAGACAAGGACAGAAAGCAGGAAAAAAAAAACCTCCTGTGCGTCCTTTTGTCTCAACAAGTAGAGAACCAGGACTGCAGGATTCACCACGGTGTATCATGGACTGTAGAAAGAACCAAGTAGTGTTGCGATTGTGATTCAGTCACAAGATCAGTGATTCTGTGCTTTGATTCTCTTTTAACTGCCAGGGAAGGAGGCAAACTTGTTGCTGTTTCTGTGCTCCCATTTCCACTACCTAACCTATCAAATGAGCCACTCTTCCGCTTATTCATTCTACAGTAGTGCAGTGCAAAAAGATAACTATTTAGTTGGAGCATCCAACTAATAGATTTAAGTGGTACGTATTGGCACAAAGGGTTTTAGAATAGAGTTATATCAATTAATTAAATCTACAGCTAATGTGATCCCTCAAGAAACAGATAGTAAGGCAAAGCAGCTTGTCTGAGATCTTATGAAAATACAGCCTCAGCCAAACAGATGCATGGAAGAATGACAGAGGAAAACAGACATCTCACACAGGACTGAAGGAAGACCATAGAAACCACTGGCAATTATGCACAAGAGAGTGGTGGCTGGCACCTAGGGCTACAATAAATGATTTACCAAATGAACCATTTCAGGAAGACCTGAGACCTACTGAGAAATTGCCAATTTTTATGCTCAAGGAGGAGCCATATATTCCAAAAGGGCTGGAAAGAGACTGTCACCAACCCCAAAGCAAGTACAAAGGGGATTAGTGACTAAGGACACTCCCAGAATCGCTCAGTAGATACCAAAAAACAAAATTCCCCAGCAAAGAAAAAAAAAGCTTCTCAGCCTTCCTCAGAAGCCTTCTAGTTTCTGCCCTGTGCCCCTTGCCCACACCAGACAGCTCTGCCCAGACAAGTGACTAGATGGCTCCAAGAAAAAGAATGGTAAAGAGTGGGTCACAAGTACAGTTCTTATTCATGGTCATAGCTGGGTGTCTCATCCTGCACTGAAGTGAACTGAAAATTGCCTTCACCTGAGTATCATCTTTAATCCTAAAAAGCTGCTCTTGAAACTTTCTAACATCAAAAAGTTAGCTAAGGTTCTCAAATAAGATAATTTGTATTAAAATATTCTTAAAGAGAAAAATCCCTATTTTTAAAAAAAAGAAGTGAAACCAAAGAACAAGGAAAATTTACCTCAGTAACTTAAGAAGCAGCAAGTCAGTGTCTCAGTAGACACTAATCCAAAGGATACTGGCACTGGCAGTTTTTGTAGGATATTACATCTCAAATGTACAGAAACAATTTACCAAACTGGGAAAAAAAGCCAACAAAAGATAACAAAAAAGGTAGAGAAACAAAAGACTGAGAATTTAATAAGAGGCCACTGACCCAAAACTGAAGACATATTAATAAAAAAAATCATGTCAAGATGAAAGATGGCAACTGAGGGTAAATACAAAGTTCCAGCACACTTATAATTCTAGAGGTCAGTGGGCTGAAATCAAAAGCTGAGACAGTACTCACTATGAAAAAAAAATCTCATGGTCAGACTCTGGTTTTTCCTCCCTTCTCTGTACACCAAAAAATAAAACTCACTGAAAATACACAGACTGTACAAGAAACAATGACTTGTACAGAAGTAAGGACTTTTAGCAGGTGTGATGCTGCATTATGACACAGAATAAAGTGGTTTTGTTATGACACAAAGCTACATATCAAGAGAGGTTATAATCCTATGGAAGAATTTGCCTTTATACAGCCATATTACTCAGACGAATTAGTTAGTGCTTGATAAAAGTCTGCTTGCACTAAACATGCTCCCATCCTTTTCATCCCTGGGCTGAGGTAAACTGTGGGTGCTGTGGACGCACACAGTCTCTTCCTGCTGCTGCTCCCAGTGCTCCATTGCTGGCACACTGGATTATGTGAAGAAAGCTGAAACCAACCCCAAATACAGAGAATAGATAAGAAAAGAGACTGGGAAAATACTACATCAGTGGGAAAACACTACATCAGTGGAAAAATACATCAGTGCTGACTTCTGTATAAAGGAAATTTATAAAGAGAAATTTACCCAAAATGCCACTTCCATCCTGCTGAATCTTGAGAAGTGTACAGATTAGGATTTCCTGGACTGCCTATGTAACTACTGGGGTAAAGACAGCACTTTTTCTCATGCATTTATTATTCCCATCCCCATGACTTTAATTGGAAGGACTGACTTGAAGGTAATGGACAGTGCAGAACATCACACACTCAGTGCCATACGGCGTCCAGCTCCACTGCTTACCTGAAGTGGATGCCTGGATGCATTTCTCCTATCATGTATCCTTTTGTTCCTGCGTGGGCTGTTACAGGTGTCCCTCTGAGCACCATGCAGTGGCCATGAGAGCTGCCAGCAAGGGGACACCAATGCTGCTGAGGGAGCATACGACACTCGTCACATTAGGCAGCACTTGTGATGCCACAAGACTGGACACAGGCTTCTGTTAAAATAAATCCTTGTCACCATCTGCTTCAGAGGGCAGGAAGAGGAGGCACCACTAGTTTGATACAGTTTTTTCCATTCACAGAGGGGGACAGAAAGCTATCTTAGCTTGCCTACTCAGGGAAGCAAACCGAAGTGATTTCTTTTTATAGGAGATAAAAAAGCTGAAAATGTAGCAATATGCATTGCTGAGAAAAGAAGCCTTTGATCTGGAAGGTTCCTCTGGGCTGCTGAAGAGACATTTCTTCCTTCCCTACCCCAAAGACTTGCTTCTTTGCCATGTCTGTCTCACAAAGAACTTGGGCTTTAAAAAAAGCTTTCAAGGATACTGCAAGCAACGACTCAGAGGTTGTGCATACACTGGGCTCCTTACCAAGCTCTGCTGATAAGGAGACTTTCAGACATGCCTTGAAACAGATGTTCCTTTGCTTTCAAAATAGCAACAAGTCTCTGCAATTCTGGCACCATATGCACCAAAAGTGAGAACGTCAAAGCAGTAGGTGGAAAACTGGACCTCTTCTGAAAGCACCTTCCCTCAAAGAGAACATTTCCACTATTTCAGTTGTGTGCTTGTCCTCATCCAGGCCAGCCTGATAATCAGCACAGCTCAAGGAGAGCTCACCAATGGGCTGGGGCAGAAGCTTCAACAGTGACAGCTCTGCATTTGCCAGGTCCCTGCTGGGTATCACCAGGCTGGGCCAGTCTCGTATGCGTGCACAGCTAAAATGGTCAGTGACAAATGAAGAAAGACACTTCATAAGAAAATAGTGTACAAAAAAACCTATATCCTGGTCTATATTATTTCCTTTTGCATCTGTTTAACCTTGATCTGTCTAGGCTTGATCAATTAATTTAGAGATTTTGTTCACATATGAAAACAACACAAATGAACGCTGCTTATAAGCACATGAATTGAGTTTAGGAATATTATTTAGTCAGAGCTTAACACTCTGGAAATGGAGGAATGTAACTGAAGGACTTTTTCAAGATGTTGTTGTGTCACGAAAGAGCTTTATTCCTATCTTCGAAACTCCAAATCACAAAAGCTTCAGTGTCCAGCCAACACTCACTCTGTGTTTGTCTTTGCCTTATCGTTCCATCCCAATGTAAAAAGCATCAGTCAGCAACTTCTTTGCCAATAATTTGGCAAATGTTGTTCTCTAAAAACTAAGTCAAAAGGTTAAATGCAAACAAATACTGGTTCTGTTCTGTAAATAAATTTAAGTTCTACTCTGAACTGAAGAAACCAAAGCAGGAGCACAGTGGCTTTTATGTGACAGATTAGGACTTCAGACAAACTACAGTATTCATTTTATTGACTATACTTGATAAGACCATCTTGCCCTTTAAAAAAATGAAATAAAATTTAATTTAATGCTTTTTAACTTAGTGTTGTTATCATACATATTTTTCTTCAGGGACAAATAAAACAAAGAGGAGTTCTACACAAAGATACACTCACAGGGGGATACAGAACAAAACAAAAAAGCACATGTAAGATGTCAAGATTTTTTTTAAGGTATAAATAAGCAGCAAGTTTAGATCAAATAAACAGTGTACAAACTACAAGCACTGAACCTCATGGAAGCATGCCTTCTGCCAGAAAGCCTAAAAAATGTTCTAAAAATAGATTTACGTCTTAGACAAATATCAATTTCTAACATTAATAACTCACATACAAAAAAATAACCTTCTATTCCTCTACAGCAGGATCTTTTCCAGGAATAAAACCTTTATCATTATTTGATCATCCAGCTGAACTGAGACAAATTAGTAAAACTGAAATCCTAATTAGAAACATGCCTGATATGTATTTTATTTTCCATAGATAACAAAAGTATACTGCTGATAGCACATTTTAGTGCAATTGTTTTTCCACAGAATGTGTTAAAATAAATGGAAAAAAAATCCAAAATATTTTCTTCCTAAAACATTCCAAACACCGGTCACATAAATCACAAAATGGGGCAATGAAGCATGATCAATATTTGTACAACACATTTATAAGCACAGATATCTGTCTTTTGTTATATTGGTGTGCTATCCAAAATGCTGTGTTTTTAGGACATTTCTGTGGATTCTATCACTATACTGCACATGGAGAAATAAAGAACAAGTTTAAGCCTGGTGTATGTAAAAGCATGTTTTCAAATACAACTACTCCAGTATTAGCTTCCAGCTGTTAACGAAACTTGAAGTCAAGTCATTTCATCTTACCAAGACTTTATAAAACTACCAACTAAATTAATTTATATTAAAAAAATGTACTTTTTATATTTAGCTATATTCATTATTAATCTATTAAATGCCTTATATATGTTGAAACACACATAGCATCAGATGAAAAATATACAAGAGTTTATGGTTGAAAAAATACCTACAAGATTTCAATGTTTTAAAAAATAACTATAATATATTAATGAAAATGTGAAAAGAAATAGATATTCCTACCAGAAATTTTATCTTGACCAACTGCGCTCCCCCATATTCCTGTGTTCCACTGAATCAATTTCACACTTACTCACCTCCCTGTCTCTGTGATGCGGTTTATTCATTGGTTTGATATTGCCATAGCAACTCTGCAACATGGAAACATGTTAGCCAAGCAATGCCACTCACCTCACACTATATGGTGAATTGCTACCTGGTACATACAGCATATTTTAATGTATATTGATCTCTGCTTCTTACTATTAGGCTACTGGTTTAACATCACCATTTTAACTCTGCATTTGGCAATCTTTGGTCATGACCTTCACAGTATTTAATTTGTGGTGGTTTTAATTACAAAAATTAGCTACTTCTTTAAATTTAAAAGCAGGATATATTTTGACTACAAGTCAAACTACTGCACTGGGACACACTTGAACAACCAGAAAAATACACAGCACTATTCCCAACTCCAAAATTCAGGGCTTCCCCAGCATTCTTGCATTTCTGCCCCATGTAAGCAAGTGTATGCAAATCACAGATAAGACTGTGCTAGCGTGGCTGTGCACACACAATCCATTCAAGAAGCCTTTCCTCTGGTGCGTGTAGCCTGGAGGGAGTGGGGACCCTGTCACCCCCACCATGCCTCCCTAGGAACACACCTACAAACTGGACAGTGGCTAGTGAGAGGGATGGTGCTTTGTCTTTAGAAGAGATGCAGCACCGGGTGAGCCCATCAGAAGGCAGGCAGGGATGCTCCAGCAGCTTCTGCTTCCACAACCTCCCCACAATCAGTGAGGGCTTGCAGCGTGCTCTGAATTGCAAAATGGAGGCAGTATGTCTTCTGCATTTATTTAAAATGAAATGACAAACAAAACAAAAAATGAGAACAAAAGTGGGATGTCTGCTGCAGCAAGCAACAGAGTCTTAAAAGCTCAAAAGTCTAATGCATCAATACTATGTAAATCAGGGCATCCCCAAACACAGATTTGGATCATAGTGAAGAGACTAGGCAATCATCCAGGGCAATAGTATGAGTGGGAGCTGAAACTGTCTCATTGACTGTCTTTATCTTCACAAGCTGGCAACTGCTTCACAACTGTGCTTACTCAAAGAGGAAACATACTTCTGTTTGAACTAGGTTGCACCACAGCTTGACCTAAATGGTTTTTAAGAAAAGTGGTTTATTTGCCCTCAGACACTTTTGGACAAGCCCCATAAAACATTAAGATTCTGACCACACCTAACACAGAAAAGCTGCATGGAGACCAGCAATACCTTAGGACTCAACACATCTCTGAACGCAGTAACGTACCAGGACACTTTTTTCTGCCTTCTTAATACCATCAACACTGTTTCTGATCTCACTGTGCTTAAGCTCAAAAGTTAAACTGACTTAGAGGCCTTCAGCTAAGTGTGAAACACATCTCTGAGACAATATGGGTTTCACAGCTGAAATGAAACTTACTTCCACGTTAGTGTAACACACTAAGAATTGTGATCTGAGATGTACCATAACACATTAGCATGGACTAGCAATGAAGGACTTTAATTTCCTCCCCCAGCAAAACTGAAACCAGCATTTTGGTCTGGGATTTAAGCAGGCTTGTTCAAGGAAAAGATGTGGAACAAAGGTAAGATGAAGAAAGGTATTTCTGAGTAAAAGTTGTTTCAGTTCCTGACTATGTTCTCCAACAAACAAGCAAGAGTTATGAAACTGCTGTAAGATGAATTCCATTGTGCCTCAGCACAGCAAAAGCAGCATTAATTGTGAAGAATGGGTAAATGGGTGCTTTGATTTTTTTCTCAACCAAAAAAAATTTATTACCAATTCCAGGAGAGGTAAGTACTATACACTCAGTAATAATCCTACAATCAGTGTTTCCACTGAGAGCACTAGGAGGCCAGCTTGGGGGAGGAGGGGATGTGAGGTGGGGAGGGAATCAGGTTAAACAGGGAGATGGGAGGAATGGGGGGTACTGAACAGGAAAACAATTCATTCATACCAACACAGTGCTAGGAAATCACACCTCTCACCTTATGGACTACTCTTACACCAGTGCAAAAAGCTAGGTGATTGCTCTGCTCTCCTAACAAAATTTGTGATGGTCTACACTTCTAGGCAATTTGCAGTATTAATTCTCTTAATATATTTAGTTTTCTCTTCGACAAATAAGGAGCTCTGAAAAGGTGTTATAAAGAAAAATTACATTCTGCTTAATGTGAGAGGTTATTTCATACAAGTACACATTCAATTTATGACCTTTGCTAGAACTCTTACAGGTAATACACAGCAAAGGCATCTAAGTAAAATAAAACATTAGCAACTGGTCTGGTGTCTGCTGTCCCTTTCAACCTTTCAGTAAAGTATTTGAATCTTCTGACGCCAGAGCTGTTATCTTCTTCCATCTGAAGGACTTCAAGTAGTGGACAGAGGGGAGCTATCTTTGCATACACAGACTACACACTCATGGCCAAAAACAGGGCATGAATATGTGGAAATACTCAGCATCATTCCCACAAGCACGTGTCTATGGACACATTTTTGAAAACAAGGAATAGTACAGTAGCAGTAGTACAGCTTCCATATGAATACTTAGCCTTTAAATAATTCCAAAATTATGAATGTGCAAGCAAAACCAAATCCTACTCATTAATAACCAAATCTAAAAGTCACTAGCAGCTACTCTAAAACTACATGAAGGTTCAGAAAGAACAGATAAATACCACCCTCGCTTCCCAGGTCTCAGCAATGGCACAAACTTCTTCAAAGTGGGTCCTTCCCATGGACTGCAGTTCTTCATGAACTGCTCCAGCATGGATCCCTTCCACAGGGTACACTCCTTCAGGAAGACTGCTCCAGCATGGGTCCCTCACAGGGTCACAGGTCCTGCCAGCAAACTGCTCCAGTGTGGACTCCTCTCTTCACAGGGCAACAGGTCTCATCAGGAGCCTGCTCCACCACAGGCTTCACATGGGGCCACAGCCTCCTTCGGGAATCCATCTGTTCCAGCATAGGGTCCTCCATGGTCTACAGGTGGATAACTGCTTCAGCATGGACCTCCATGGGCTGCAGGGGCACAGTTGCCTCACCATGGTCTGTCTGCACCACAGGCTGCAGTGGAATCTCTGCCCCAGCGCCTCAAGCACCTCCTGCTCCTCCTTTTTCACTGACCTTGGTGTCTGAAGGGCTGTGTATTCTCACTCTTTTGGCTATTGTTCCACAGCAGCTTGATTTTTTCTTTTCTTAACTATGTTATCCCAGAGGTGCTACCACCATCATTGATGGGCTCAACTTGGGCCACCAGCTGGTCCAGCACGGAGCCAGCTGGCATTGGCTCTGTTGGACAAGGGGGAACCTTCTGGAGAAGGTTCTCTCACCATCTACCTCTGTAGTCTCCCTGTGATTAAAACATAGCCATGCAAACCTAATGCAACTGCTAGAGTAAAAGCAACATTTTACTTACCAGACTGTAACACTTATTTCGAGTCACAGAACCATCACACACAGCCACTAAATTGCAACAACACAGTCCTGCATTTGCTAAGGGCAGATGTCACCTTGGGGGAACTATCATGGGCTCCTCTCCAGACTTGGCATTTCCCAGGGCCAGAAACCCACAGATGTAGTGGGTGCTTCACAAACCTTAGTGTCAAGGGCTACACGGTCACACTAGAATGGTTTGACAGCTTTGGGCTTCATAAAATGCCAGGAATCATTTTTTTTTATCTCCATCCTCTGAGCAAGGCCACGTCTCAAAACCCATTTCATATCCAGTCATATCTGCCCCATGGGCTGCCGATCAGACAGTTCTGAAGTAAAAGAAAAGGTCATACAACACGATTTTGGCCTCGGTTTCAGTTTTTTTTTAATTTAGATCAAATGAGAGGAATGACAACTCTTGATTTTACATAAAGTTTCTGATCGCGACACGTAATTTCTTTAAAATGCACCCATGGGTACCTCTATATTCTTCCAGCAGAGATGCAGCTCTGTACGAGTGGAATTTTAACTTGCTGGGACTCTCAGGAATTTAGTCCGTAAAAACCAGCAAATATACCCTGAGACTTGTAAAACACCCTAGACGAAAAGCATTCATAAACTGAGCAGCCTTTTCTTATTTTTTTTTTTTTAAATCAGTGGACAGTATCGCAATAACAAAAAATCATCTTGATAAAATGGGTGATTGAAACAGACAAAATGGGTTGTCAGCAAATAAACTGATGCCAACACAAGCAATCAACAGGTCACAAAAGCTGATGCAAGCAGAAAACAAAGGGACTGCAAGTTAGTCCCTACACAGTAAATCAACTGGTGATATCTTTATTTGTATTTAGAGATCTTTATCAGAGTTGCTATTTTAGGCTTGACATGCGTTGTTATGACACTATATTGGTTTTGATTGATTGCATCCTTCTCTTTTCATTAAGATGAACCAACACGGACATGCAATGGACTTTCTTTAATGGCAAACACGTATTTACGGTATCATCAAAAATTACCATTACTGGATAATGTGGTCTTGTTTAGTATTTCATAGTTTGGCATATTTTTTAATACAGTCTGTTAGGGCAAACTGATTTCAGAGAGAAGAAAGAAATAAAAATGCATCTCCTGTAATGAAGTCTGTTGCATCACAAGGACAGGCAAAGCCTTACAGAGACTTTTAATGAGAACTTTTAAAAAGGCTTGAGACAAATCAAGACAAATGCTATCAACTCTTACAAGGGTTTAACACCTTCATTTTCTTCAGATTAGGAAGGTCCTATACCCATCACATTGTTAATTTTAATGGCTACACTAATATATTTAGCTGGTTTAATACTACTACTACTAGCAATAAGTATAAAATAATAATCGCCTGGGTGGGAAAGTCAAAATAGATATGTATCTGTAAAACTTCATTTGCATCAGCACGTTAACAAGTCAGAATTGGAGTGCACACTGCTTACTTTCATATTTCAAATTGCAATTATATTAATCTTAGATATTTCTAAAATCATGCTCATCCTTCCTTGCCACATCAGTTCTTTCAAAATTTTTACTTTTGTATCTTTATTCCCTTACCTATGCATGCTGACAGTAGAACAGTGTTATTAACAAAACAAATGAAGAAAACGCTGTGCTGTTTCACATTTGTCAATTCACAACATTAAACAGGCCTTCAAAATAAAACAGTACTTCTTCCCAAAAATCAATTAGTACTGTATAATTTGTTTATATGCTAAATTAAAAGTAAAATGAGTCTGAAAAAATATACCTCCTCACATAGTCAAACTTGACAGGAATAATAAGATTAGTATGACTGGCATCTAGTGCCGACTAAACACGAGAAGAGTTACTAGTTGATGCTACAATTACGGAAACATGTATGAAAAGCAAGAGACATTAAAACCAAGCCTAATTTTCTTCAGGCATTCAATAAGATAATGAAACAGATAATGTAACAGGATCTCTGGTTTGTATTGTTACTGGTTTTCCCACAGCTTTATTACTCATGTTTCTGTCAGTGGCTCTATTTATTAGTGTCGTTTATCAAATATATATTTTTATTTGTGCTTTGATGTAGCAAAGTTGCTACCTTGATTCCAATACATTGATATGAACTTATCCAGCTTTGCTATGCCCCAGTTAATATAATTTAATTCATCATCCTAAAGCTGCAGGATTTTGACTGCCCCTCATAACATAGTGAATATGCCCAGCATCTCTTAAACCCACCCAGGACTTAATCAGTATCTACAGATGAAATAGGATGCGATCAATTTGCAAAAGTCACCACACCTCATATCCCGTCTGATTTCAAGCAATGAATCTGCTCTGAGCACTACTATAGAAAACAGGGAGTTTACTTCTGGAGTACATACCCAATATGAACAAGATTAGAATTTAACTTTATTTCACAAACAAATTTAGCCCAAAAAGAAGATTCTAGTAAAACATACTCAATGTTTGGAAATAGCTATACCAGCACTGAAAATAGATATTCTTTGAAGTTGCTTTGAGAAAATGAGTGTATCATTATTTGTATTTCATTGTAGACACATTATGCCCTTGTGGTGGCAGGCAGCTGAAAGACAGGGCAACCAAATCCAGGCAGAAAATACACAAGGTGAATAACAGGCAAGGCAGAAAATTGTTAAATACATGCTAGCAGCTAAGCAATTGGAGGGACTGATAAGAGCAATGATCAGATAAATTCCTGACTCAAAAGCTATTATCCTCTCTGCAGAAGTGAAGCTACAGATCTGCTAATAAAAAGAGAGGCATTGTAAAATATGAAGTTATACCAAATCTCTGTTTTGCTAGCTGTTTGAGCAAGATGTCAATAAAAAAGAGACCATTATAATTAGCTTCTACTATTGCACTTTCGGAATTCTTTTCTAACAGAGAAAAAACAACAAAAGCAATAGGACACTTTTTCACATGCACTGTTTTCTTCAGTTTGGTTTTGATGGTAATTTTGTGACTGCTTTACCACACACATGAGCAGTTTAAATCTTACGTGGTTCTGTACTTAACATATGCAGGGGTTTTGTGTTTGTTTGGCGCCTACACAGAACAAAGCTGCCAGCACTAGAATCAGAAAGACTTACCAGGCCTGCTTCCTTGCAGTCATACAGCTTTTGTCATTTCACTGATTTCAGCCTTCCTTAAGTGACACCTATAATATAAATATTATATATAAACTTACAAATACCTAAAATTGATTAGGTAGCTTGATTCAAGTTCTTCCTGAAGAGCAGCAAAAGAATCAGAGTATTTTGACTGAAACGTCAGGCACTGCATAAAAGCATCAAACTATATCAAATTCACAACACAGGGACTTGGTTGTGACTTGTGCAGTCACTGAGATGTGGTTGTCAACTGGTGTATCTTATTTCCATTACATTAATTAAGGAAGATGTTTTCATTAATTAAGGAAGATGTTTTCCTCCATTGTCTCATCTTTTTTTTCCATTTAAATGAAAAGTTTTATTTTTCACTTCTAACCTTGAGAAGCAAATGCTGAGACAAGAAACAGAATTCATACTGCCATAATTGCACAACTGTCATTTAAAGCACAACCTGGATTTAATTAAATGCTTTTATTCTTGTGTATAGTTTCATTCACTCAGAAACTCTAGCCTCTCTGTTAGCTCCAGCCAACTCTTTACATTCTAACCTTACGACAGGAGTAAATCTTTTAAAAAAGCTTCAAAGGCTTCACAACCTAACACAAAACCAGATCCTTAATACATCATTATTTACAGGAAAGGTAGTGGAGAAATACCTGTTTTGGAGTCAGCCTCTCAACTTTATGAACTTCTAGACTTCTTTAGGACACAGAGAAAACTCCACAAAAGTCTTGTATTTCTATCTCTCTTCCTAACAACTCATCACCCATAAAAAAAATGCTTTTTGGGAAACCATGCACACACACTCTTCCAGGCAAAGTGCCCATGAACTGCTAGAGCCCCTGAAATGCTGCTAAATCAGAGCACACAGCTGGTCACCACAAACTAAGTGATTCAATTTTCTAAAAAAAATTAGCATTTTTTGCTATCGATAAAACCATTTATTCTTGTGTTTTAAAGACATAGTGCTCTTCTTCACAGAAATACAGCAGAGCTAGTGATTTTCCCTTCTTCACCTCAATTACACAAAAAAAAAGACTAGATATCTTGATTCTGGATCTGGCCTTTTTACGGTAACCAAAAGAGATCACATCTATGCTGCATTTTTTGTTCTAATTAGAGACAGATTTTGGGTGTGTCTGAAAGAAAAAAGCATCTAATTTCATGTGAGCTGGACCAACATCACCACAGTTGATACAGTCCACTTTAAGGAAAGAAAATTTTTCCTGGAATTTGATGAGACAAGAAAGTTCTCTGCAAGATCTGTCCCTCTGACAAACATGGACATTTCTCTGCATACTGATTATTTTTTTTCCATTCCCACCCCACCCCCTTACAAGACTTAAAGCTATACATAAGACTTTTGAGGCAGTAGGTTACCAAGGCAACTCATGCAGCTTATCATTACCTACATCTCATTACTAAAAGATTGATATTGGACAAATAGTAATTTTGTAACAGAGTGAGCTGCTGAAGACCAGGGAAGCCTAAGCATATGATTCTGTTTTGGGTGGAATGAGTCGAGGAAATGGCTCCATAAATATCTTCTGTTTCCCTTGCCCACATAGTACCTGTATATGGGTTTCTGTTACCTGGATCCTACCTCCCTCAAGATAGCAACTTCATTGATTGAAAAAAGAAAGGGAAAAATCAAGAACTTACAGATGGTGGCAACAGAACCCCTGGGGTACAGCCAAGGTTAAATTCCGATCTCTGAAGACCACAACAAGGCAATTCCTGGTTTTGCAGTCAAACACTGAATCAACAGCAAAATGGCTTTGTAGCACAAATCACTAGGCTCACATAACCTTATCCTGACAGAGCAAATTTCATTTAGTTATCCAGTATATACGTTCATGCTAACTCAAGAAAGATGTATCTATATTAGACATTTAGTGAATATTTTGCTGTGGTTCCAGGCTTTACTTTCAGTTGCTTCATACATTGTTAGTACCACTTATCTTCCTGGTTTTCATTAACTTAGCTGAAGCAGAGTCTTTCATTCCAGGTTTTGCACCTTTTCTTTATGAATTACATATCTGAACCTTTCTCTTGCCAGAGCATCCGGTACTCAGAAAGATAGCCTGGCCAGGCAAGAACCTGAAAATCCTCAGGTCACTCAAAAATCTCTTAAGTTTGCTCAGTCTGGCCCTAAATACCGTAGCACAAAGCTGAGGCAGAGACCCTGTGGGCAGGCATCGCACAGCAGTCTCCCTTCAGAAACGCAAACAATGTCGTAGTGTACTACAGCCACATGTTAAGGGTTCATACTAAGAGACCTGAAGCAGCTGTTCAAGAATACTAAAAAGGCTGAAAATAGAAGGAATACAAATGACATGTTTACTTGAAGCAGGATAAGTAAAGTGCTCTGTTATGTGCTTGACTGCAAGGTATAAAGGGTGGAAGAGCTGTGCACAGACATAATAGCAAGGACTGTGTTGGGGTTTTAGTTCTCCTTTTGTTTTCTTTTTCTCTCAAAGAATTTTTCCCCACACAAGCTGCCAAAGAGACAAAAGCCCTGGCCACGGGGGGAGGAGTTTAGCTGGTTAGCCTCTTTTCCCTGAGGTTTTCTCGTGTGAGGCAGAGGTCGAGAGATTTGAACTGGATAAAAGGGGATGGGTGGCGCCCCTAGGGCTCTTGTTCTGCCGGCATTCGAGGGGGAGAGGAGCTGCTGTCGTTGTGGAGAGAATTCGCCACTACTACAGGCTTTCTGCTTTCTGCTGCCTTCCTTCTACCAGGACCCTGGGATCCCGAGCTCGCCTTTCCCTGTCCCGCTGGGAGCCGGGCCACGACTCCCCTGCCCCCGCCGTTCCTTTGCTGCTGCTCCGAGCCTTCGCTGCACTGTAGCCCCGCACCCCCTGCCTGCCGAGACGTCCCGGGGCTCCCGCTGCAGCTCCGGAGTTTGATACATCTCGCCTACCACCCGGGATTCTGTGTGTTCGTCCCCGCTGTTTCAGCCTGCTGTTCCCGAGGGTCCGGCTGGGCACCGGGATCGGCTGCCCCGGGGGTTTGTGAGGCGAGCTCCTCGCCCGCCATTGCCGCGTGCTCCCCGCGCTCGCCCCACAGCGCCCCCTGCAGGCGGGGGAACCATCGCACCCGCCCCGCTCCCCGGGAGCCGCCAGCGCCCCCCGCCGGCCGTGAGCGGCGCTGCACCCACGGGGAAAGCGCCTGCGGCCCGGAGAGGCTGGCGCTGGGTTCTGGTTCTGTTTGTTGTTGCTGCCATAGTTAGTGTTGTTTGTTTGCCTCTTTAGATATATATTAGTAAAGAACTGTTATTCCTATTCCCCATATCTGTGCCTGAGAGCCCCTTAATTTCAAAATTGTAATCATTTGGAGGGAAGGGGGTTGCATTTTCCATTCCAAGGGAGGCTCCTGCCTTCCTTAACAGACACCTGTCTTTCAAACCAAGACAGACTGTTTCCTTCCTTTGAAGAAAGGAAGCGTGCAGAAGAAATCCAGATCATCAAAGGGACCTCAAGAGAGGAGTAATAGTCCTGCTTGTAGACCTTTCTGTTTCCCAAGTGCCACGTGAAAGGCTCCACAACTGAGCAAGGAAACAAGTCACTACCAGTCCAGCACCATACTGGCTCTGTAAGCCTTCCTTATCTCCATTCACGTATCCTTTCTGGATGCGTGAGAATCAAGTGCAACACATTTTGCTAACAAGGGTGTTATGAACAATGGCTTTTAATATAGAGAAAAAACTTTGAGTAAACACATTATTCTTGGTTATAAAATACAGCACCACAGGCAAGTACTGTTAATAGATTAGGCATGGAAAGGACAAATGTGTTGGTAAAAATGCTGCTGTGGAACTCAATATGACTACATTACTGTAAAAGCTGTGGAGAAAAGGCCAATAACAAGTTCAGCTAGGATTATAAAAATTTTTAAGCTGCATGAAGGTGGACATATTTAACTGAAAATACTTTCAAGAATTGAACAAAATGGCTTTCAACAAAAATACAGACAATGGTAAGTGTTCTTAATAAATATTTATCCCCTTGGGCATAAATTTAGTATGTTATATGACCTTTTGGAATAAGACATGTCTGCAAACCATTCATTAGTAGGTTATTAGGCTGATCAAACAAAAATACTGTGGATATTTTTGTGCATTTTCATTCATTACTCTTCAGCACATCAGCTTATCCTGGTAGTGCTGAAATCAGTAAGAGGTTTAACACTGACTTTTATAGGATTACCTCAGGCTAAGAGCATATGTACTTAGGCCTGGTATGAGGTTCTGTGTAACTCTTAAAATACAGTAACACCTTCACTGAAAGATCTTTCTTAACGCAGTTAGATGAGAATGCAATGCTGCTCTGTTTCGTGCAAAAATGTATCATTACAATGCCTCAAGAAAAGGAAGCTTGCCAATAGCATGGTGCTTTGAGATCTGAGGGTGATGGAAGAAAGAATTACAATTCTAAAATAATAGATCAAGATTCAGTAAGAGACCAGTCAGATACTCACAAATAGAGTTCAAATGTAAACCTAGAGCAGTCATTAAGCAAAGACGAATGGGAAAGTCAGTGGTTTTTGAGGTTGGAGGTGGGAGGGTTTCACATGTGGAAAACACAGTAATAAGTAGATAAGAGAAGCATTATGTCAGGAGTTATGAGCTCTCCTACATTGCTGTCTATACCTTCTAAAAGGTGTTGTGAGGAACAATGATGAAATGAGCTGTACATCACCATCATTTCCTAAAAAGGTTACTTAGCACTGAGGGCAGGTTATCGCTCCACTGGATTCAGAGCCCCGTGAGAAAAAGCTTTACAATAAAGACACTACAGTTGATTGATACAGGACTATATATTACAGTTCTTGTGACGTTCCATCCTGCCTACTCCTGCCTGCATTTCTGGCTTTGTGTACCTCTGTGTTCCACTGGAATGACCACAAAAAAAATCAAGAGCTCTTTTTGCAACTTTCCTTTTCAAAATTTCTTTATGGAAGACATACTTTAAACTAATTTCCCCACATTTCCTCCTCATCCAAAAGCTTCAAGGCAGGAGAAGCACATTGTAAATCCAGGAGGTAAATTTTTGAGTGTTAAAAACAAGCATTCTAAAATGGAAAACAAGAAGACAAATGTAACCATTATATTAGTGGCACCTACTTCAGCACTAATACGCACAAGTTCAGTTATGTGAACATATTCGGCAAACAACAGAGGATTAGATATTCAAACAATAACTAAGAAAATTCTTGATAAAACAACATAGCAAAAATTTAAAAATGCAAATGGCACAGGGTTCCATAGTCTACCATAAGAGATTGGAAAAACAAAAGAAACTCCCAAACAAATATAATTTTTCATATTCTAAGATGTAGCATTCATAGAATATGCAAGAATTAATTTACTCAAAAAAACAGCATGCACCTGCAGCAACACTTCCCTCTGAACACAAGGAGTAACTTAACTAAGCAGCAAAAAGAATCTTTTTCAGAAATGCTGATGATGTGTTGATTTTGCAGTGGATTCCCAGAACTCGTAGGTCCAGATTCTCCAAGTCTATTCCACACACAGAATCTGGCACATAAACCCAACCAAGGCAAAGTTCACACTTCTGGCATAGGGTCAAATGCAAGGCAAGGCAAGGCCTCTGTATGGGCTCAGCTTCCCTCTGTGAAGGAGGCTGGAGATGAGAAGAGCAGCAAGAGTAGGACTGCTTATCCTCTGGGGGAGTTTTACCTAGGGATGGAGACAGTCCTAGATGCATACACAGTCTGATGCCAAGCTGATGGCACCTGCTGTCAATGCTGGTGGCAATGCTCTGAGCCCATTGCTGGTGACACCTGAACAACTTGACACAGGAACCTCCTACAGAAAAAGTGGTAACTCTGGGTCAGAACATCCATTTGAAAACTAATCCACAGCATTTCTATCTCATTTCTGCACTAGGTCTGATGCTAACCTTACATTCTTCTTGCTGCTGTTAACAAGAAGTTAACAGCTTCAGATTTACATCCTTTGTGTTTTTTCACACCACCATTCTGTACTTCCTCCACAAAAAAACCTCTCCAAGGAAGAAATATATTTGTTAATTGTCTCCATGAGATGGTACTCAAAGTACAGTAATGGCTTTATCCAGAGCCCAAATGCCAGATTAAGTGTAAGGGCAGTGTTTTAGTAACGAATCTCCCAGGTAAAACATCACTAATTGCTACAGAGCAAAACAAACCGCAAAAGCCGACACCAATCTTTAACATATGCAGCCAATAAAGAAGAGCATGGCACAGATCAGACAAATTAATAGATGAATCAATATCATGACTCGCAAATGTTAACAGATATAAATCCCTTCTAATATGCTCTGGCCAGTCTCTTATCATCTCCAACTGTTCCAAGTCCCTGTTCAGGCACCAAAAAGGACTGTCATGGCTTAACCCTGGCCAGCAACTAATCACCAGACAGCTGCTGCTTGCTCCCTCACCACAGCATCATAGGGAAGAGTAAAAGTGAAAAATTAGTTTTAAAACTAGTAGTCAAATTATTTTCCAGCATGATGAGCTGGTATGCTTTGACTGAAGCCTACTACACATATCTTGTGTTACTCTATGTGGCACCTTGCTCTGGGACAGCTTAATTTTGGACAGAATCTGCATCCAAATACTTCACAGCCATAAAGAATACACACTGCTCCAGCTGCACCCATTTCTATTTGCCTGCCAGTTGGCCAGGAGGCACAGACAAGGCAGCATGTGCTTTAGAGATTTCTTACCCCTTACCAGCCTAGGCATCATAAAACATTTATAGACTATTTTGGGCAGCATTTCATTGCAAATTCCATATGCTTAGCTGAACTATTCAATGCCCAGAATGACAATAAAGAGAAGATTACATTTGAATGCACCATGTAGCAAGTATTCTACCTTTTAGCTGCTACAGCCCATTATCTCCTAAAATAAACAACACACAGCCGGCTTGCTCCATCAGCTGAGTTCCACAGTATCAGACACCTCTGTGCAGCCTAAGGGTGGCTCAAACATCTACTCCAGGGTACAGTCGCATCTCCATTCACAGATATTTGCAGAAGAGAATAGAGCCTGAAGGGTGGAAGTTCTTTAGTATGTTGTGTAACGCAAAGGGAAAGAAGAAAGGCAGATACAGATCCTTTCCTCAAGCAAAATGTATGGTCTTTCTTTTAGTTACAGACATAGCCACATGATGATGATGCACTTAAAATAAAAAAAAAAGAAAATTCCTACTAGTATTTGAGGGAATTAAATAAAAACAGTGTCTGATCTCCAGAATAATTTAATGCGTACTGAAGGGAAAGAGCCCTTTATTATGGAAAACCCTTTTAAATAATTTGTCCTTATATGCCATCACAAATTAACAAGGAGACTGAAGTAAGATATGTAACTGCAGGACATGCAGTAACTCATTTCTTCTGCACCATCATTTGTTCTTGCATACATGGCCCAGCAAAGCGAGAGAACAATGCTGTCTATAAGTCTAGCTCTGCAGGGATAGACAGTGCAGACTGGCTCAGAAGAATAAAGTGTCAGCTAATTGAATGGGTTTAATGTCTCTCTCTTACCTCCCTTGCAAATGAAACTGTGTCTGCCATATTAAGCTATGGGTAACCAGTCTAGAGGAAAGGATGACCTTTTAGAGGCTACTACAATATTTAGGACCCTAAAGCAGCTCACTGGATCAGCAGCCTAGTGATAAAGTAGTTGAGATAATCTCAGCTGCATCCAGCAATGAGCTCTGGCCAAATGTCAGAGCTTTTAGTCTGCTCTGACTAAAACTGGCCAGGCACCAGCCTTGAACAACAGCTCCAATACAAACAGCTTCACACTGTACTCCAAACGTTTCTCCCTGCTTTTCCTTTGTGTCACTTGACTGGAAAATTTGCAATCTATGCAATTTTAAAGAGTTTGATGGTTTCTTGCCTAGGACTTAAACATTAAATTGTCCTCTTGAGATCTATTTTATATCACTTCATACATCCTTCTTTTGTTCGCTGTTCACAGCTCATAAAGTCTACTAATGTATACTTTAAATACAGAAGAATCACATGTTTTTCTTCTCATTTCCCTTCCCACTTTCTGCCTGTTTTAGAGCCGAAAGACACCACCTTTTGCATTAAATCATGACCAGGCCATTAACATTAGGGAACCTTTCCCATTAAGAAGGCAATATATATTGACATGCGAACACCGCACTCCCAAAAGCTTTTTTCCCAACACTTCATTAACATTTTTCACTGCTGAAGCATTACACCCTCCCAGAGTATGTCTTTATTGTCCCATTTCCTCAGCATACCACTAATGACACAACAAAATGAGAGGAGGCAATGGCAGATAAATCAGCCCAACTTCCCATCAGGTTTCCCTTCCACACTCCTGCCATCTGTGCTGGCTGCCACAGCACTACATATGCTTGAAGACAATAGCGCGGGGGTCACACTCCACACTCCAGCCACCCGCGTCTGCTGCTGTCATTGTCACAGTCCAGTACTTCTGCTGTTCGCCTTCACATGTGCGTCTGCAGGCACAGCTTCCAGTCACCTCAACTGGGGGCACACAGCTGAGCTCCCAGCATTACACACGCCCTTCTCCTCAGCAAACCTGGAGACTCATCCCCTGGTTTGTACCAAGTAATTTACAAAACCCAGATTTCAAGACTTGAGAAGCAACATGTTGTATTTTGAATGGCCTGTTTACTCCCAAGAAATTCCCCTGATACAAGATTATCATATAAATAAACTTTTTTGCCAAAAAAAATATGGTATTTTTAAGGAAATAAATAAGCAGGAAGCTTAAATCATAAAAAAGGTTAAGAAATGTGAACGCTTCTTTCTACTAGATTAACATCAGCAAAAGACAGAATCAAATATTGATCTATATTTCTGGATTAGCTTTCTGAGGTGTGCAACCACCTTTTCACAGCTGTGAACACAGCACTGCAAAAAATTGATCATCACTCACTTTGCAATCCGAACTATATGAATCATTAATAGCTGACTTGTTAATTAAATACGGTAGCAGAATTCTAGATTAGTCCTGCCTTTATAAGAACATCATTAATAAACCTGTTTTTCAATTTAGGAAACATCATCTGGGCATAGAGTAGCCACTGTAATATTCCTGCCTAAGTACAATATTTCATTCATTACCTTGACAGGTCACATCGCTTAGGCTATCCACAAGAATAAATTTCATCAGCTTGCAAATGCTATCCCTGTGTCCACACAGAAGCCCCACATGCACAATGACTCCTATAAATCTCACATCAGCATTTTCATAAACCAGTGGGCACACAGAAAAACCTGACAAACAGGGGAACTGCAAAAGGTTTTCTCATTTATTACTGGGCACTACACAAAATGACTGTTTAGTTGAAGAATTCTCTTCTTCCCATTTTCCATTCTTCAGTCACTTGCAGTGCATGCAAAATGAAAAAATCACTTTTCTCCACATATTCAACAAGGAACCCAAACAAGTCAAGTACACCTCTATCCTTAATCTTTTTATGTTTCATATTACAATATGAACATGTGCATTGTACAAAACAGTGCAACATCTGTGAGTGTCTCATTTTTGATTTATCAGTAACATCGATACAATCTATCCCTGTAGTCCCTCAAGTATGGCATCCATGGCCAACACTTGTCCTTTCAAAAGACAGACGGCAAATGCTCCTGGTAAAACTACTTGTGAAGCCCTCAGAAAATTGACAGCTAAAAGGGGGTTCTTTTTTGAAAGTTTCTGCAAAACATCTCATTCAATCAAATTCACTAACACTTATTTGCTAGATATACATGTACATCTTTTATATATACATATATACATGCACAAAGAGAAGCATCCTTCAAAATCTAAGAATATTAATTTAGGGACTGCCAGACTGAACACATGATGATTAAATGACTAGCACTGAAATGCTGAGGTAGCAATACTGCTAAAATACCTGCTGAGATTCAACTCTGGCTTCATTAAGCAGATAAAGTCATCATTGTAGAAGTGCAAGATTGTCTTTTTGGCTAATGCTTAATCAGACTTCAAGTATGTATTGCTAATAACTGTGAATAATAAATTAATTCAAAGACTGCATGCATATAGAGGCTGCTAAGAGGTCTGTTCTAGAGAAATGCACATTTACTAAGTGCATTTATTCATTCTCACAAATCCTTAACGAGAAGTTCACTATTTTCTAAGTACACACAAAAGGAAACTTTAGAAAACAGTGACTTATGAAACAAAGCAGAGACCAAATAAAGAATAGACACAGCTCCTCTTCTGTTCGCACTGTTTCTAAGGAGTGCAACTGATCCACTGTCAGTGGTCCCTTTCTAATGCATGTTTCTATACAAACAAGACAGTTATTTTAGAGCAAACCTGTGGTATTTTAAGGGATTTACTTTGCCTCCTCTTCTGAGGACAAAATTTCTCACCTACAAAATGAGTATGACCAAAATTCTGTCTTTGAGAACCTCTGGTATGACAGCTTTGGTAGCAATATCTTATCTATGAACCTAACTCCTGCTCCTTCAGTAATAAGATTATTTTGCCACCTCTCCCCCAAACCTATTTTAGTAAGTTGTCTATTCTCTTTTACACCCAAAACACATCATCAAAAAAAAACCCAAAACACAGATGTTAAACCAATAACCCATAATGTCCAGATATAATGCTCTAAATGTGAATTATGTAAAGGTATGGTGAGCTACCTGGAAGGCAGAAGCAAGGAGCCCATCTTAATTCTGCATAAGATACAGGGGGTTTTTTCTTACAAATGGTTCTTTATACTTCTAAACCAAACAGAAAATTTGAGAGTCTACAATTTCAGTGCACTCCTACAAGATTTCTGATATCGAGTATTACTATATTTATACTATATTTATTACTAATAAACAGTACCTTTTATTACATTAGTATTACAGTAAATGAATTTTTGAGACCTTGCCTTTGCTTCTGCAGATTGGTATGACAGCACTGATTCACCCTGGAGCTAAACTGAATTACACCAAGAACAGTGCAATTCACTCTAGACTTGCAGAGCTGATACACAGAATCAGACAATCAGTTAGGCTGGAAAAGACCTCTGAGATCATCGACTCCAGCCTATGACTGAACATCAGCACATCACTTAGACCATGACACTGAGTGCCACATCTGGTCTTTCCTTGAACACCTCCAGGGATGGTGACTTCACCACCTCCCTGGGCAGCCCATTCCAGTAGAAAGGTGATTACCCTTCCTGAGAAGAAATTCCTCCTGATGTCCAACCTAAAGCTTCCCTGGTGCAGCTTGAGACTGTGTCCTCTTGTCCTGTCACTGGCTGCCTGGGAGAAGAGGCCGACCCCCACCTGGCTACAGCCTCCTGTCAGGTATTTATAGGGAGCGACAAGGCCAGCCCCGAGCCTCCTTTTGTCCAGGCTAAATACCCCCAGCTCCCTCAGCTGCTCCCCATAGGATATGCGCTTCACAACCTTTGCTGCCCTTCTCTGGGCAGAGATAAATAGTATTTACCTTGCATCCAAACTGAGAATGAAAGGCTTAATCCCATCACTATCACAAGAAGAAAATCAGGGAAGTAAACCTCTACAGCTCAAAATCTGGTCAAAACAGAGACAGCTGTCACTAGAAGCCAAGGCCATAAGGCAGTGAAAGCCAGTTCAGTCTGCAGTGTTTGCAATTGTTCACATACATTTTTGTCAACTCCACTGGTTTTAGTAGATACGATGGAGTACAGGGGAATGTGTGCATGAAACAAAGACAGGAAAAGGGGGAAATCTGGTGATTAGAATATTAATATGGGCATTACAGAATATTAATACCTACATAAAAAGGGATACTTTCCCCTCCAATGAAGAGGTTTTGTCACAGAACTCTGCAGTTCATCTTATTTTAATGGATTTTGCTTGCTACTTTCTATCATATAGTAGTTCACGAAACAGTTCAAAATGTCCTCTGGCAGAAATTAACTGCATTTGTTGTGTTACAGTGGATGCAATTAAAAAGGCAGTATTTCCACACTGCTACAAAATAAAGTACCAAACGATAAACTGCAGTCTTCTTTGTGCTTGGAGAAGAACGAAGATTTTGCAGATATCTTATTTAATGAGGGAGAAATCTTTACTTCTTTTGAATTACTTTAAATAAATGCAATTTCCTTGGTTTAAAAGACACTGAATAAATTATACTAGTGATGTGCTTTTTAGATTAAATTAATCTAAACTCAATTAATATCATATATTCACAGACAATATAATAGACTAAATCAAGATCAGTGTGATGTCCCTTAAAGGATGAGTAATTTTTAGCTGCAATATATACAAAAACACAGGCTTAGAGAAAATTTTTCTTGACCACATAGCTGAGGTTCTCATTTATTTTGAAACCATTACACATAATGCCTTAAGTCTCAGGCTATAGCAAGAAAAAGTATCCTTTTTTCCAGAACAACGTTTTAGTGCTGCACACCAATTTCTCACACAATTTGTATATGTAGTAACACATTTCTTCAAGGGAAAAAGACACATTAAACACATATGTCCACAAAGATGCAAGAGCATTTCAGCTGCACTACATTCAGGGCCAGAGATTATAGTTCCTACTTTGCCTACAGAGGTTTCAATGTGGAGGATTGTTTCAATTGCAAAACCAGCCCTTAATTAGTTTGTGTTGCCAATTGATAAATTTTTCTCCTTAAAATATTTTACCTGGTTATTTTTGTCACATGATCATGTGCACAACGCATTTAGTTTTGCTATACATTCTTAAAATAATTTCATTCCTTTTTCAAATAAATTTGCCACTCCTCCCCCAAACCTATTTTAATAAAGTGCCTATTCTCTTTTACCACCCAAACACATCACCATAAAAAAAGACAGATGCCCAAGCATTAATCCATAATTTCCATATTCAATGCTCTAAATGTGAATTATGTAAAAGTATGGTGAGTTACCTGGAAGGCAGAAACTTGTGGTTAAATATGTCACTTATAACCACAATTATTACAATCAATTCTTTAAAAGGTGAGTCCAAGAGTTGCAAGATAGCATAGGTTCAGTACTTAATCTCCAAAAATGAGAAAAAGAAAAAACCTGCATATTCCTCAGTCTATTATTTTCATAAATATTGTAGATCACAAACCTTGACATTTATTAGAGATTCATAATCTGACAGTTCAGTTGCAGATTACAGGATTTCACATTTGTGATTTAGTAGTCCATATGCAAATAATTGTATAAGTTGTTGCTGAAGGTTGATGTTGGCCACTTTTCAGGCATCCATCCAGCTGCTTTCTCACCCTTCCTCCTCAACAGGCAGACAATAACATGGAAAAGATCATGGATCCTGATAAAGACAGGGAGATCACTTACCAATTACCAGTACGGACAAAACAGACTTGATTTTGGGGAAAATTAATTCAAATATTTGCAAATTAGAGTGGAATGGTGAGAAATAAAGACATAAACAAACCCAACCCTTCTTCCCAGGCTCCATTTCCTTCCTTCATTGTGACTCTTCTGATTCCTTCCCACACCCCTGCAGGAATATGGGGGAATGGGGTTTATGGTTAGTTTATGGACCACAACCAGTTTCTCTGTGTCACTCCTTCCTCCTGAAACTTTTTCACAAATCCAACATGAGCTCTCCATAAACGGCTCCAACATGGGTCCTTCTCACAGGCTGAAGACCCATGTGGGCCCTCCAGTGTGGCTGCAGTTCCTTAAGGCCGTGTCTGCCCACTCCAGTGTGGGTTTCTCCATGGCTGCAGTCTGGACGCCTAGCTGCTCTGGCATGGTTCTGCATGGGCTGCAGGGAAATACCTGCTCCACCATCACTCCTCCCACAGGATGCAGGGAAATGCTCTGTCACTGTGCACTTCCTCCCCCTTCTTCTCTGACCCAGGTGCTTGCAAGGTTGTTTCTCACACCTTTTTTCTCCTCACTCCTGTATTGCCCTTTTTTAAATATATATTTTCATAGAGGCACCACTGGCACAACTGAGGGGCTCACATGTGGGTACAGAGGGTCCATGGAGTCAGCTGGAACTATGGTCCTCACAGAGCAGCCCCTCTTCTCTTCTCACACCCAGCATCCCTGCAGCCCCACCACTACCGACATCCAGATACCCACACCCACTGCGCTTCTTTACTGGCAAATAGGTTGTTTCCATACATCACATCAGACTACTCAATTCCTCAGTCTCCCAAAGCAAGAACTTAATGTACAACAGCTACCATGTAGGAAACAATAATTTCCTAAAAATTTCCTAACTTTTCCATTAGGAAAAACAATGAACTATATTCCCAGTGTAACCAAGGACAGCTTTTCCCTGGTGCAAGACACTACCGAACATTTCAAAGAGGACAAAGAAGTTCACATGTGTTGATGTTGGCAAGGTCTGTTCTAAGAAAACTCTACACCGTGCTTAAACCAGGTGACATTATATTGACAATTTTTAGCCTGGAATTAAGATCTTGAAGAAATGTTTTTGTTTGTTTAGAGAACAAAATAGATACAAAATATAAAAATAGATTAACATATTCATTGAGGAACTGTAATACATAAATTCATTAGGGAAGCAATAAACATACTGCATAAATTAATTACTTTGTGCTTATCCTCATTAAATGCTACTTAATGAGTTAATAAGCTTGAAAAGCAATGACAAATTGCCAAAGTGCATGCACAGGATTTTTGTTTTTTAAATAAAGCAGCATATCTAACTGAAGACTGAAGCTCTGGATACACGCTGGTTAACATTTATGCAAAGTGGTCACTTTATCTTCTAGCCTTCATGAACAAGCACCTTCTGCCACGAGTTCTGAATTTGTCAGAAAAGCGTAAACTTTACGAAGTTCAACTGCTGAAGGTACTTTCAGTAAGTTTCAGGAATCACCTCCTCCTTAAAATTAATTTTGTACAAATTAATTTGTATTACAGGATAATTTCCAGCTTCTTGGGAAATATTAATCAGAAACTACATATATACATATATATGTCCACCCATGCATATGTATGTGCACACACATTTATACACACAGGTACACACACAATAGGAGTATGTTGCTACATTTGAGAATTATACTCAGGCTTTTGTGGCCTCTCAGTGTTTGAGAATGAAGAACATGCAAATGTGTTGCCACAGTTACAAACTGGAAAGAGGCCAGGCAGCACTGGAGGAAGTCATATCCAACATCAATAAATACTTTAAATTTTGTGATGGGGTACGAGTGCTCCAGCATTAACTGAGCTGTGTTATTAGCATGCTATGGAAGACTGAAATGGTGGCCCCATTTGTCATGTCACAGATACAGACTGCTTATGCTCTCATTTTCTGCAGCACAAAGGCTCAAAGTGCTGTGTTCTATCTTGTGATTTAAACAAAACAAAAAAAAAAAAAAAGCCACACACACATTTTTCACTTGCTCTCTTCCCATGCCAAAATTGAGAGAAGATGGCAAACTAAATCCCAGAACACATTAGTCATATTGATATTATAAATGCCTTTATTTTAAAGTAAAATATAACATCTTCAAATCTTATGCAGCATCAGTGCATTTACTAAGCATGGTTCAGTGAATGCTTCAAAACACAGTCCTCTCACCTTCCCAGGACACCCACAGTTCACAGTGAAACTACCAGTGCTACTTTCATAAAATATTTAAAGCAATCTTTGGCCATTACATGAGCAAACATTTCCCAGATAGCCTTGGGATATTAATCCAGTTTTTCAACTCTTAAATTGATTTTTTTAACTCCTTAGAACTTACAGCAAAGGAATCTAATTCCTCTTTGTAGGGACAATAAACAGATAAAGTAGTATTCTGAACAAAGACTAAGTCCTTTTTCAGGGATTCTCATTCCTTGAACTATGCTCCTTTCTCCAAGATATTAGTGTGCTTAATTCCTGATTTGTTGAGAATCATGAGCAATATCTAGCAAATTTCAATGCCTATGATTACATACATACACACACAAAAAAAACCTCCAAATATCAAAGCATTTTTCAGTATCCTCCAGCATGACCAATCCACACAAGTAAGATCTCAGTATCAGTTGTCAGCATAAGAACACTTTTGAAACAAAATCCAGAGGAAATCAGCAACCAAAGCAGCATCAGAGAAAGCTACAACATTAATCTTACATCACATAAAATATTTTGCATTGCTCTGACAGCATGACATCATATTAACCCCACAAAAAGAAGTACACTTCTCAAGAAGGCATGTGCTGATAGTGGACAGCTACCAGAAATCCTTCCCTTAGAAGTAAATAACTCTGTAGCCTGACATTTAAGCAAACCTTCAACTATTTAAAACCTAGTCACTCTGCAAACAAAACCATGTCCATCAATCACACTAAGTCTTTAGACATTTTCAATTGATTTTGGTCACTTAAGACTAATTCACAAAGGATTCGGAAGCCAGAGCACAGCTAAGTGCCATCTCCATGATTGGATAAAAATGTGTATTAAACAAATCAAGACATACTCATGCTACAAACAGGTCCTCAAGAGTTTTGTGCTGACACTTAGGCAATAAGAGAGCTAATGAGAACAGCTATATTCTGCTCAGCACTGTTTAGGACACTAACAAATTAACTTTAGATGATTTGTCATCAAGTCCCTGCAGGAAGAAGCCACATTTAGAGGGGGTGGGGGAACAAGAAAGACAGCATACTCATCTATGGAAATCCTCAATCCCAGGCTAACTACTAGGATAACAGTAAAAATGATACTAGAAATAACATTTAACAGGGAATAATTTTAACCATTTATCTCAGTAATAATCGTGTTTTTTTAATTTATTGATAGGCACTTTAACCTTCAATCACATCTTCATTTTCAGTAGTCATGATAGTACTTTAGAGGAACAGTTTTGAAAAGGAATTTAAATGCCATTTGAAACAGAAGAACCACAACTGGTGGCTTCCCAAATTTTCACAAAAACAGCCAATGGAACCACAAAATAAAAACTGGGTGGTGAGGGATGAGAATGTTTGGGTTTTTTTTTTTCTGTTTTCCTTTAATGTATCTTATTATCTCACTTCTGAACCATTGTGTCTGTGGAAGAGAACAGGAAAGGTCATTAGTAGCCAGTGGCAGCACTAGCTGGGAGCTGGAAATGGCACTTGTAGTTTTCAGCTGTCAAATGTTGGCTGAAATTTAGTAAGTGCCAGTATGAAATGATCCACAAATCTGTAGCTTTTTTAAAATTAGCAGGAAAAAACAAAGGCTTTTGAGAGAGCAATTTGAAGTCTGTTGTATTATTATAGTTATACATAAAGTATTGTAAGTTGTTCAGTCTCACTGGTTCCCAGGTTAGCAGAACTCTCAGCCATGTTCTGTGCTTTAGCACCAAAGCAAAACAGTATTCTGTATCATGCTTGATCCACTGCCTCTTAAAATGCCCTGATTTCTTTTCTCTATGGCTGCAAAGTTTTTGTGAAAGTAGACATCATCAATAAAAGGAAACTAAATAATGTATTTACTCTTTCAGTGGTATCCATGACCTGTCAATGTCTTACCAACAATGAATGAAGACAAAAATGTAGAAACAATACAGGAAAGATGCAGGAATCAGCAAGTAGCTGATTGTGTAGCAAAACTACACAAATATTCTCTGGCTTTGGGTTCAATCTCATGTTCTATATACCAAACTGTAACTTTTGTAAAAGAGATGTGCCTTTCCCAAGCAGCCGGCTCTGTGTGAGAACTGTGTTTGAAATGAGAAGGAATTCACATATGTGCACCCAGCCCACTAGTAGGACCTAAAAAAAAAGAGGATACGTTTCGCCAACAACTGTGAGTTCAGCAAATATGATGCCATAGCAGCCACAATACTGCTGTCCTTTCTGAGAAGATGAGCTAACATTTAAGCATGGAAGACACCCGGGCCCACCCTTAGGCATTCCCAAGTGCCAGCCTATTTAATCAGTACTGATTAAAACCTTTTGGAATGCACACAGCCAGCCTACCAGTGCCACCAGACTCCACCACCTCACACTGGCCTCTCAAACATTTTCATCCCCAGTGTGGAAGAGGATGCTTCCATTGAGTCAAGAGCCAAGGGTAGATGACATAAGGGCCTATGCTTGTCTTTGTGCATACATTTTTTGGATTTCTAGACCAGACAACTGGTGCAAACAGCTACAGCACACTGTTGTGGTCCATCACCCTCATCGTGTGTCACAAACCAGACCAGACAAATTTACCTGCCACGCAGTCACTATACTACATGAATGGGTATGGCCATGCATGACTTGACACACCTACAGGCAACCTGAAGTACTGAATAACTGGCTTTGTCCCTTAAAAACAGACCAACATTTTCCTTTCGTCCTGTTTCCAGGGCACAGTATGTTCGGTGGTCCTTGCTCTTGAATTGCTGACAAATCCAATCCTACTCAATGGAACTGAACTGACTTTTTAAAATCCTATGGATTTTACTTAAATTACAGTATTTAAAATATTAACACCTGGCTAGTATAATGATGGCTTACTATATGAAACAGACAACCAGAAATAGAATGCGTTCTTAGCTAATGAAACTCCTCTGACTTAAATTTTGTTTTCTATCTGATTTGTCCCTATCTGATTTGTCCCTGTGGACACTACCTAATTTCCCCTCACTCTTCTCTCATCTGGTAGACTGAAAGTTTTTTGAGAGCAGGGACTGCCATTTGTCGTATGTCTGTAAAGAACCTAGGCCACCAAAGCCTAAAGGTTTTGAAATGCTATTGCATTTCAATGTCCACATCAAATAATGAGGACCTTTGACTGCTCTTTCTAGCAGACACAATATGCAGTAGCTGTATTTAAAACTAGTAATGAGAAGACATTTTGGAACTGGTGTTTTCCACTCTTGGAAAAGTACATAAAGAACATCGTAAAACCACCTCACTCCACCTTCTTGCACTGTTGGCAGCTAGATTAATTACTGGTCAGGTATTCAGGTCCCCTGGAACATGACTTCCCTCTGGCCCATGGAGTGCTTCAGCAGCAGCGGATGCCACAGCCAGCAGGACGCTGCCCAGCTGCTGTGGGCTCTTCCTTTGCGTGCCCAGGATTCCTCTTTCTGCAACAACTGCACAGTTCCCCTAATCCAGTGCCTTTAATCAACGCTTTGTAAGGGAAATGTAACATCAACGTCCGACATCCTCTGTTTGACTGAAAGTTGAGGGAATATGATGGGGGGACATCACCAGTGCAAAAGCTACCAGTCCTGTATCAAGGAATAAAACTTTGCTTTTTTTGGAGGAAACAAACAACAAAAAAATCCCTCAGGATTCTGGAAGGAAATAGCTTCAGTAAGTATTAATTCACACATAAATTCAGAAATCCTGATTAGTAGTTACACCAATAGATGAAACACACAAAAATTTCACCCTGTGCATGAAAGTTACCATGAGCCAGCCTTAACTCACTGAGATAGGATTTCCCACCCTGATGAACAATTTTGGTCTCAAGGCACTGGCTGTCTATTACACTGCCCTGCAGGTCCTGTGTGCCGTTTGTACACACATTTCCTTTCACAAGGGGAGAAATAATATGTTTGGAAACATAGAAAAGATGATTAGATACCAAAATCCCAGTTGATACAGAATTGGAGTAAAACTTCTGATGGCTGTCACTATCCACTCACCCCTCTGCATATTAAGGTATGGTTACCATCAGGGCTAGGGTCTCTTTATTGGTAGTGTTCATATTAAAGCCGAGCTAGATCTGACACTCAGGAGTGCTTCCAAGACCTTTGTATCACAGGCATGAGGTGAATTACAGGCATATTAGTTAAAGGCACAAGACCTCCTGTGAGAGTGCTAGAGAAATGTTCCAGGCAGAGGAAGCCAAACTTGGCATACTGTTAGTCCAAAGCAGACCCTGATGGAAATTAGCCAGCCAACAATGCCTTATTTGCCCCCCTGCCCCTCTTCACAAGGAACTACTTCTCCATCGCTGGTAGGGATACTGAATTCCTTCGCATATATGCAGTGTGAACAATCAGGAGACTTGAACCTGGGACTAAAGTGAGAGCCAAATTATTTGATGCTAAAACACATTCAATGAGGAATAGTGAAAGGTGTCAAGGAAGTACCAGGCCACTTGACATTAAAAACAGTATCTGTGGTAGGAAGTGGAAGCAGAGCAGAGTGGCTTGCAGTGTTTTTATATCCTTTCCTTTATATGGCTGTGTTGGCACACTGGGATGTAGACGAGCATGTCCTGCTGGGAAAGGAAGAGATGTGACAGGACTGAGGAATCGTGAGCCCAGGGCACAATCTTGCATGCTGAAGCAGCTCTGACTGTTTTGCATTAAACGCACATGTCCACACTCCCAAGCACACAGCAGCCCTGCCTATGGATGAACCATTTTCTTTTACAAAGACAAATAAGCAAAAGATTAGTTTAAAAGCCTGCTACAACTGTTGCGCAATAAAAACAAGTGACAAGCTTTTAGGTTTAATTGCTTCATCAGTCCAATCAGGGAATAAGGTATTCTGAGCCTGAGAGCTTGTTTGTTTCTTTTCCAGCTACATCCATTTAACGAATAAACAGATCTCTCTCTCCAGACCTTATTTATATTATAGTACTCCAGAGTGAATATAAAGCTCCCCATCTTCCAAAGCATTAAAAATCTAGCATTTAAAGAGGGAAAATTATGAAGTTTTAATTCTGCATAACATGAACTGCCTTCCTAAGTACTAAGGATTAGTCAAATTTATCAATCTCTGGGAAGAACAAGTCTGCTCATCAAAACTGAGACAACACTTGAGAGACTTTCTCTGAGGAGAAAACTGTTATGACCACCTAGTTGATGGGCCAGGATATTCTCCACCAGGTTCTCTGTCCAGCTGAAACACACTACACTGATTACCTGCAAACAAGCTACAAGAACACCTTTATCCTTGTAAGGCAGTGCTACATTTTAGAGCGGCCTTATGGCTGCTCCAACTTGCACCTTACCATCTAAGTTTATAAAAAGCTGCCTTGGCTATAAACTGCAAGAGCATATAGCCAGTAAACCCTAGCTACACCCTGAGTCCTGCTCTTCATCCTCTGAAGGCCAAAGATGACTGTGGTATGAAGTGATTCAAGCATGCCTTCTCCACTAGGTAATATCTGAGCAGAATTTGATCCTACAGATGCACATCCTAAAGCCAGAGTCATCTAGGTTTCAAAAACTGACTGTAACTTTTTTTGGAAAGCACTTGACACATTTTATGTCTTTGCCATCATGTAACAGTACTACTGTTTCCTTATAGACATTGTCCAGAACATCGTCACAGAAATAAAGCTTTCTATGAGCACTAGAAGTTAGTGGTTCTGATTTCCTTAAGGGTGAATTTTCCATAAAAAGTCTTGCTCCAGCACTAATTGCAAAATTAGCAAGAAGCTTAAGAGTAATTAGATTGGGATGTTAAATCACTAATGTTCCTTAAATAAAACTCCTAATTAGGACACACCGCATATTTATCTACAATCTAGATCTGACAAACAGCAAAACTTTCCTTTTCTAGCTGACATCCAGGACATTGCCCAGGAAATACTAGGCACTCACAGTACTTCCTTCAAGAAGGCTGGAGCCCTCATTTGACTTGCACAATTACAGGCAAGGATGCCTATGTCCCTCCACTTTGATACTAAAGCAGACTGGCATAGTAGAGAGAGTCATGGCCGTACATTCAGATACCTATCACCAGAAGGTTATTCATCTCTCTCTTTTGATTACACAGGAAGCCTGAGCACTTGCTCAGATTAAGCTTCTGTGATGGAATTTAGCTGCTGATACCATAAAAATGTAAAACTATCAACACAAAATATAAAACTGTCAACACAATCTCTCCTTCTACATGATATTTCTCAGACTCTAAGACAAATGCAGTTGGATAAATGCTTTTGTTTTATTACACCTAATAAAACACCTCCTCACACAAAGGCATCTCGACTGAGAATTGATCCACAATAAACTACTGCAATACAAACAGCAACAATTTGTTTACAACCCCTTCACCCGAAAGGTACTTAACTACTTCAAAACAAAGACCACAATTCCACACATCCTGCAGACAGCCTTTCCAAACATTTTGTAACTTATTCTAATTTCAAAACAAAATAATCCATTTTCTCAGAAAAGCAGATGCACAGATTTTCAGGTATCAGAACTTTTTTCTGTTTTAAAGAAAGGTTTACACCAGTTTATTTCAAGTCCACTGAATATCATTTCATATGAACACAGAATTCCTATTTGCAAGAAACATTTCACTCCCAGTTTGACACTGACCATCATAAAAACTACTATGTCTTCTGAACCACAAGCAATATCTTTCAGTTACCTGGATTTTACTGTCTGACGTGGTTCTGTTCTATGCTTGTGCTGCAGCTGCAGAACTTTTTCTCCCAGTCCCAGCTGAGAAGGGCTTAAGCCTGGAAGCACCAGAAAAATTAGCTTGGCTACCATAGTGCCTGTATCTCTGAGTCAACACAGCTGTCAACCTCCCACTGATGGGGATGCATGTGCTCTTCCACGTTCTCAAGGCCACTGAAGTTAAGATTTGATACCTTATCCTAGACATACATTCATTTCAGAAAGGGAAAAGCCACTTTCAGCATTACTGGAATTAACCAGGTACTTCTCTATGTATGATACAAAAGTCACAGTCAAGACAACCTCCCTGAAGACGTTTACCTGTGAGGCTTCATTGTTGACTGTTTAATTAATTTTTAGTCCAATTTTAAGTGTCCCTTTTTATGTAACACCACAGTAACTAACCCATTAAAAAGATTCATATTTGCTATATCCATTAGAAAAAAACCTCAGTCATCTCTTCCTACAGCACAAGACAGCAAATGATTTTTTATAATATTTTTCTGCTATTGCAACTTACAATAACCTCAATTGTTTTGCAGTGGATACCTCCAATCCTCTGTACTCAAATATTCATCCGTACTGAACATAGAGATGCTCTACTGAAAGTGGGTTTGGTGTTTTGTCAGAAAGAACAAGTTTTGCTGAAACAAAAGCCTTTCTGCAAATTATATTGCAAATCTAGTATGTAATTTTGGGGGAAAATGTAATGATCACAGATTTCAGCTACAGTGCTCAGCAGCTGAGACTTCACATTGTCACCATCAAGACCTGAAGCCAGGTCAACACTTCAGGTTGCATGCCTTGCTTTCATGATCCCAAATATTTCAGGGAAGAGAAAAATCTTTCCCTGACCCAACAGATAAAATGTTTGCATTAACACTTCCAGGAACTAAAGAGTGTTATTTTAAAGTGAAACATTTAGAAAGAAGGAATGAAAACTACAATCCATTGTCTGACTTTCCTCTTCTGCATGTGTAATAAGACAGCCAGGAATATGCATAGTTACAGGCATGAATCAGAACATGATTTACTAATAATTACTCCACAAAAAGGCTGTGTGAATAGTTCTGTATATACACACATATGAATGTTTATTTGATTGTTGTGAAATGTCTCTAAAAAAGCTAAATGAATTACAGCTGTGCTTGGCACCACGTGAAACACACACCTTAAGGAAAATTAACAAATCTAAGTGCAAAGGTTATCGTTAGATGCCTGCCAGGATGTCTTTTTCATCTTATTGAGCCAAAAAATATTCGTCATCTTTTTCAGAAAGATGCAACAAACTGTAATTCAGATGAACTTGGCAGAGTCTTAAACCAGCAGGTCTGTCCCACAAAATGGCAAGTGTCTCCAGTAGCTGCTGCTGTTGCCAACATGTGACAATACAACATTCCCAGGTATCATAAGCTGCATCCCCAATTATTGCTAATTTTGTGCAGGATTATAACATTTTTCTATGTTCATTACCTACAATTATCTTAATTGTTAACTATCAGTCAGTAGCAGAAAGAAGATGAGGTGGAAAAAACACAGAGAATCTGCAAGTGAGGTTTGCTAGACTATGATCAGAAAAACATTAACAAGCCAACACAGATGATTAACTTGAGACAGTACTGACAGACTGTACAAGGTGGACCATGTGCCTGTTTGAGGTTGAGTTTTTTTGTTGTGGTTGTTGTTTTGCTTTTGTTACGTTTTGTTGAGGTTAAGTCAGATGAGAAATTCGCTATTTTGTCTTTTTTTAATAGAACTGGACAAAAAAAATCATGGTCATGAAAATCTGAATAAAAACACTGGAAGAATATTTTCTGTTGTATCTCACAATTGAACAAAAAAACCTTTTCTGTTTATATTCAAACCGCGTACTTAAAGAAATCAGTCTGAAATAACTTGTTGGTCAGGACAATCAGGTAAGACAGAAGAGGCTCATGTTCAAATCTGTAATTCATCTCACTGAAGTGCCCCATTTATTATGTCCACTTACCTTATGTTCACTTTATTAGAGCTTCCATGTCTAAGGTAAGAAACCATTCCCTTCCAAAAGAGTAAAAATGTGGTTGAAGCTGCTGACTGTCATTTCATGACAAAAATGTTTTAAGACAGCTTTAACCTAGATGTCCATTTTCCTTGATATGACACCCTGCATAAGCATGGTATTTTATAGATACCTTCAAGCAGGGATCTGAATTTAGCACTAAAATCTTGTTTTACAGGGGGGAATGCCAAATGCTTTGCATCTCATTATGCTGGTTTGAAATAACAGTACTACTTAAAAGTAGCATAATGACAACATAAAATGCAAGAGCTCTTTCACAGCAGTGCAATAGACCACTGTTACCATGATGGTCAGTTGCCTCAACCAGAACTACAAATTCCAAGCAACTCAAGCTCCATTTAATTCCTACTGTACAATTACAGAATATATTATGCCCTATGTAGACATATTCAAATAACTTTGTACACTTCCAGCTGGAATTATTCTGATCTCCCAGTTCAAAAATTTTCCATGTTTATTCATTTTATACCTTAAATACAGGTTCTGCACACTATACATCAAACATTATTGCTAGTACTTAGAAAATTATTCAGTAATCAGGAAAGATTCAGTTCATAATGAAAATGTATTATAACAGAGAGAAAAATATATGAAGCCAGTTGTCTGGAAACTTTGAGCTCTGGCCTAACCTATGTAATATTAGACAATTGGCTTCCCCTCTGTTCCTTCTTCTTACAAATTGCTTGCTGTACCTGTGCCGTCCTTTGAGGCCAAGGACTGGCTTTCTCTTTGTGTAATGTGATTTGCAGCTGGGATTTCTGAATGCTGCTACAACACAAAATTACTGCAACAGTTCAGACCTCTGCTCTACCAATCAACCTAATCTCAGTCTTTACTGGTACTTTTAATGGCACCCCTGCTGTTCCAGAACAATAGTCCACTCAAGAGAACTTGTCTCATCACTTTGAATCTACAGTAAACACACACATATATACAAGTACTACATACATAACACGCCTTTTTTCTTTTCTTTTTTTTTTTTCCCACCCTCAGGCACATCTCAGATGCTGGCAATGGAATCTAGAATGTTTTTACACTCACAAAATCATTCCCAAAGCATAACACCACCTAAAAGGGCTACTACTTCCGCACTGCCCGCTCATTTTTGGTGTAATGTACTGATAAAAGTGATAACAGCACTGTAAGTAGAATACATGGGAGAATAGATAGCTCAACAGGAGAACAGTCTCTTATAAAGTTGTGGGTACAGGAGTCGAGAGAAAACACGACCTGCCAGAGATTCGGCCCAGAAACAAACCCACAGCAGGAGACGAAAAGTTCCTAAACTCACTATGTAAACACCTAAATTGCATCATACCCCTCTTCCTGAAATATACGGGATTATCCTGACATGCTATTCGCTATCTTGCCAGAGGGAAGGAAAAGTCATTTTTCTCCAGACTGATCCTCCAGATCAGGCTCCCACTGCCAGTAAGCCCAGCCCTGGGGTATAAAGCCAGGCTCGTACCCACAAGTTTCCAATGGCGAAACTCGGGTGCAAGGAGAGATCCAGCCCGGCACGGCGGCGCGGGAGACAGAGGGTCAGGAGCCACCTGAGGCGAGGTGGTGCTGGAAACCAGCCTGGCGCTAACATTGCTCTGAAATCCTTCTGTCACCCATTCGGGAGGCAGACTCACAAAAAAGACTGGGATTTAACCGACTGACACTACCAATGGAAGAAAATGTTTATCAGAAAATCGCTATCCATCTGCCTGTCAGCGCTGATTTCCACCAGCGGGGTGGCAGGATCGCGACAGCCTTTTCGCCCCAGCCGGGGGCTCGGGAAGGGCAGCGGCGTGTCCACAAAGGGGCTGGTTTAAAGAAAAGTGCCCATGTGACAGATCCTGGGCTGGTTTTCTGCCCCCGCACACAATGAGCGGGGGCTGAGCCCCTCACCTCACTGACCCCCCGAGCTTCCCTGGCTCGCTCCCCCCGGCTGCGCGGGCGGGTCTTGCCGCCCCTGGCAGACCGCGCCGGGGCTGGCGCCAGCCTGCGGGGCCGCTGGCCACGGGCAGGGCACGGACACAGGGACAAAAAGGAAAAGGGAACAGCTGAAAAGGAACACACACCGCCACCCTCTTCGCTCCCCCAATACACAGAAGAGACCACCAACCAAACCCGTCCGCAAAACGCACCTCCTCATCAGCCCGCTCCGCGTACGGGAGAGCCGCGGGGCATCCCCCGCTGCAGTGCGCGCCTGCCGTGCCCCCCACTGCCCTCCTCCCCTCCCTCCCCAAGGCGGCAATCACCTCGGGGGGACGTGGCCGGGCCAGGGGGGCTGCCTCTCCGCCGTGCCGTGCCGTGCCGGGCAGCGGCGGCGCGGCGGGGCGAGGCACACGTCCACTTTCTCCGGGGATCTTTATTTGCCGTGCCGAGCCGAGCCGAGCCGCGCCGCCTCTGCCTCCCCCGGCGCTCCTCCCCGCCCGCCCCTCGCCGCCGCCTCCCCGCGATGCGAAGCGAAGCGAAGCGAAGCGATGAGAAGCGGTGCCCGGCTGCCGGGCTCACCCCGCCGGCCGGGGGTGGCTCTCCCGGCACCGCCCCGCCCCGGTACCTGCCGAGACAACTCGGGGGCGACGAGGTGGTCCAGGACAGACACCCCGTACCCCAGCGGGCACCCCGCCGAACCCCTCTCGCATCCCTCTGCCTCCCTTTGCAGCACTCACCTGCCGTGCTCGGAGCTCACTCGGCCCCGCGGGGCACGCCGCAAAGGGCTGCTGCTTTTTCGGGATTTGATATGCTTTGTCCTCCCCTCTCCTTCGGTAAACTGCTCGAAGGAAGAGGTCCGGGAAGGCTGTGTGGGTGGGAGCGTCTACGTGTACTTCAACACAACAAAGACCCACTTGGTTCCCTACTGGCACCTAATGTCCAACAAAAGGGAAACGCTGGGAATGTCATAATTATCACCCCGTGAGATGGATGCAAAATCAACACTTCTTACGAGGTTGTACTTACAAAACAAACGGCAGCTTGGATGCATGTATTTCTGTCCCGGTACTATAAGCAGCTTGTTCACACCCTATTGCTTTAGAGCTGTGTTTCCTGGCACTGTAGGTAGAAATCCTGCAAAAAACATAAACGCAGGAAAGTTACAAGTCCTGGTGGTAGTCTTTTGCCACCTTATTGAGCAGTGATACCGGCTGTTAAGATATTTTGCCCACAGATGAGAACCCTGCCTAACTTCTAGCTAAAGTGCACATCAGAGCATCTTTTTTCCATGGAGGCTTAACAGGAATCATCCTAGCAAAGTCCTCACTATGCATTGCCCTACACAACACATGCTATGTAGTGTTCCACTATATTCTCTCAATAGGAGCTGTCTTTGCTATCCTAGGAGGATTCACCCATTGATTTCCTCTGTTTGCAGGGTACAGCCTGCACCCCACCTGGGCCAAAAACTCACTTCAGGGTTAAATTTACAGAAGTCTTACCTTCTCCCACAACCCTTTCTAGACCTAGCTGGCATGCCACAATGATACACAGAATACCCAGACGCCTACACACTACGAAACGCTATAGAATGTGAACACATACATATTAGATTACTCTTCACTTGGTCTTGAATGGTCCCTGCTTACCTGATGATCACACCTGCACTGCTGACTCAAGTTTAGTTGTAAAGGATATAAGCAGCTGTCCCTCGTTTAAAGCTCAATTATGATCCACAGGCAAGTGGTCCACTTTTGAAACGCACTCAAGCTTTTCCAGAGAAGCCCAAGCTATGAATCATCTGACCACAGCTATCTTCACACAAAGTTATAGGGACCTAACTGAACAGTTAGTGTCCCTGTAGCCAGACTAAATACAGGCAGCAGGGGGTGTGGAGTGCAGTGTTGAGGGCAGAGAACACACTTCCTGTCTGGAAGCTGAACCAGCACACAAGAGTGGAGGAGCCATGAGGACTGAAGGAAAGGAGAGCCTAGTCTTTAACTCTGTGATTGTGTAATCAATTAGGAAATGTCCTCCCAGAATAGTTTTTATCCTGGTATTGCACACTATAGGAAAGAGAATTTAGACCCTCATTCAGGTTGCTTCAGGTTAAATGCTTGAACGATGTCTTCTGGTCCCTTGCCTTTGAATTCTGGCTGCCTTCTATCTAGAAAGCAGACTGAAACCCTCTCAGGCTAAGGAAAGATTTCAATGGCTCTTTGCTTGTTGGCCAAGCCCCCTAAATAATCAATGGTTATGCAAAAGGAAGGTAATTTCGTCCTTGTGCTCTGTAAGCAGCTTTCATGTGTAAGATCTGTCATTTCCTATTGATTTTAACTCGGTACAGAAAGACTGATGTCTCAGGTAGAAAGGATCTCCTAGATTTGTGATGCCTGTTTCTTTCCTTTGACTTTTTTTATAAACGTAGACTTTTACTCTAGAGTCACCTTCTCTGTTTGAGGGACTAGGGGCTAAACATCTAAAATGGAAATGAAGCAATGGCTGTGTAAAGTACCTCAGCAAAGTACTTTAAAGCCAGTACTTCGTGTCAAAGAGAAATTGTTGTCAGTAATGCTGAGGAGGGCCTCATTCTTGCAAACATCCAAAAGTTTATTTACAAGGTTAATTGTGTCATTGAGGTGTGTCATGTGAGACAAAACATAGAGGAAAATCCCTGCAAGCTGAAAGACTATCTCAAAAGTGAAAGCTGAAAAAGTTACAAAAAAATCACAACTATATATCTAGAAATGAACAAGCAATTCTTTGTTTGTTCTTGGAAAAAAAGAAAGGGGAGTACTGGTATGAAAAAAAATGTCTATATCCTAGTGTTTGCTGGTGGCTACTTCACTTAAAGCAAAGAAATGTTTAGATGCCACAGAAGGAGACTCTAGCACTGAATTAAGTTGCAGTTTCCCCTGAGGGTGTACATTTACAATGCAGCTAAGCTGATTTGGGAGCTATTTGTTGTCCTAAAGGTGGCAGTCCTGCTCCTAATGCTTCCTCTGTTGGAGGAAAATTTAAAGAAAACTAAATATTTCTTCATAGCTAGTTTAGCTGCTTGAACAGGCTCTCTGAGAGTCAGTGCTGGGTAGATGAGAAAGAAGCAGAGACCAGCTGTAGTGCTAGCAAAAGGAGATGGGGACTGCCCTGGGACTGCAGCAGGCAGCCCCCAGTTTGACTGAGCTGTCTTGTGAAATTCGCCTTCATGGGAAGAGCTCAGAAAAGACTATACATTAGATCAGCTCTTCCTGTGCTATTATTCTACTGAATTCTGACTTAATGAACTGCTAAAGAGGAAGAAAGATTCTGTTCCTTTGTGGTTAGGACACGCTATCAGGCAGAGCGAAGACCTCACTTCTAGTGCTTCCTTGAAGAATTGATTCTAGGTACTCGAGCAAGGCATCAAACTGAGGTCTCCTTATTTCCCCAGTGTCCTCAGTCATTCCTCCTGCACCAAGTTCTCTAGCTCCAAATCCAGTGCCAGGTAGAAATGCATGCCCAGCTCTCACCACGTTGGTACTGATAGCATGTGCAGTGTATATCTGCATCTCAATATAATCCCAGCAGGAGTGCTGGTCTGTGTGGGTCCTGTACCCAAGCTAGCCCTGCTGGCTCTGCAGGACACAGAACTCTGCTGCGTAGATGTACTGCTTTCCAGCAGGCAAACCATATGAAAATATAATTCTATCAGTTAATAAAATATTGGATTATTCCACTAAACTGGTAACATTTCATTAAAATAACAATATTGATTCCGTTTCCAAAGCTGATTCATCTATTAGAAGACCTCAAAGGTCAGTTTACAATTACATCCAATGTATATAAAGCTTCTCAATTTTTTAGTTTTCATTAGTTTGCTGACATAGAAACATGTACAATTCTTTTTTTGTAAAGCCACAAATTAGAAGGAAGGCAAAAGAAATTCCCCACAGAGATATTTGAAGTTAGTGATGTTCACTGTAGAAATAATTTGGCATGACTGCAGATAAAAAAAACCCAAAAATTTGGATAAAATGTTTGTAATGGTGAGCTAACATCACTCACTGGTGTTAACTGCAACTATTCAAACTCCAGTATGAGCAGACTGTTACTTAAGTATAATTTCCAATCTTTGTGTATTTTACCAAGAATTTTATTGCAGTTCATTCATTCATTCATTCTTGTATTGATAGTTATGAATCTAAATTGCTGTCACATTTGACACTAACCTGCAAATAGATCATCACTCCTTGCTTCTCCCCCAGAGCACTGTCATTATATATCATCAGGGGATGAAATTCTGAATCAGAAAGAATTTGAAATTGTTTGAAATAGTCAGCTCATTTCTGTAAGCTAATGTTGGTAGGAAATTCTAATGTGGGTTCACACAGTATTTTTACAAGTGAAATGGTAGAGAGAATCCGTAAGAAAACGTGGTCATTCCCACAGCATGAGCTTTACCAAAATGCCAAGCATGCCATTGGAATAACATGAATAAGAGCAGCATTCCTTCCGCAGCTCAGAAGTTTCTGTTTCATAGGAAATGGAACTGAACCTCTGTGGTTGTTTTTCAGGTTGCCCTCTTATGTTCAAGTGGATTGTCTTTCACTTTTCCACCTTTCTTTAAGTAAATACTATTTTCTGCAGATCAATTCAAGCTAAAGATCATGCTAACTCTACACTTTCCTCAGGATATATTCAACTTGTGTTGTGAATGTCTCATCCCTGCAAGTATTCAAGGCCACACTGGGTGGAGCTCTGAGCAACTTGGTGTAAGGGAAGGTGTCCTTACCCATGGCAGGAGGCTTGGAACTAGAAGATCTTTAAGGACCCTTCCAACACAAGCTATTCTATGAGACTGAATGTTTTTCTCCAGAAATAACATTTCAACTAGATACCTTGGAGAGACAGAGGCATGACACTGTCTCTGCTTGTCCCATGCAGCTACAACACATGCCCTGTAGCTGTGTTGGTTGCTTTTTAGTGGAGTAGTCAGTTGTAGAAGAAAAACATCTCTAGTTTGACAGCTAAAAGCTTAGGTAGGAGGTGTGAATCACTGCCTGAAAGCTGGGAGACACTTTGTTCATGCAAATTGCATGAGGTGAAGTGAGGACAGTACAAGGTTTCTAGACAGCTAGAACCAAAGTGGTCTCAGAAAGGAACAGTAGGTAAGAGAAGACTTGAGTCAGGGAAAGGGAGGGGGCATATTTTTAATCAAGTCAAACATACCTAATTTTCTAACTGTGAATGCATTCCAATTTTGCTGCATGGACAAAAATGGAGAGGTTATGTCAAAGAAAATAAATAGACAGATAAGTAAATAATCTACTATGGCTATGGACATGACAGGTGATGCAAAAATATGAAGTAAGTGAAGAAAGTGACCTAGAATATACACATCAAAGGATAAGTGTATTGCTTGTTGTAGAACACCCATGTTAAAGACCATTATTTTTAAAGGAGAGATCATGCAGTATAACAGAAACACCAGGAAAAGTGAAAAGGGAATAGAGAAAGAAACAAGGGAAATGAGAAGGAGTTGTCCTTTCAGAACAGAGATCTTTATTTATACATAACCAATACACAGCAGCCTGACTTGCTTCTATTGAATAAATATCTTTGCTGAAGTCTTCCACCAAGGTTAATGAAACATTATGAAAGTTAGTCAAGGAGAAAAATTTTGTATCCATTGAAGTGTGTATGAATTTCACAGTGTTTTTGTGTCTGTCATTTCAAATTATACTCATCTGTGTTTATTTGTTTTTTCAGATAAGACAATAGCCTGATCAGATTGCTTTCTGGCTCCAGCTCTACTATCTAAATTCATCAATAAGAACTTGTTTTCCAGTTTAGATTTCTATATCTTAACCTGGAGAGTCATATCTCTTCTATTCTGTCAGTGAGCTAATTACAGTAGAGGGAATGGCATTTTAAAACTGGTAAGAAAAATTAAAAAGAAAGTGTCAAAGTTTATCTCATGTTTTTTATTGAAAGGTTCCCTTGGAATCCATAGTGCAAAGCACAGCACAAAAACACACAGCACTTTTGTGCTATGGATTTTCCCTGTATCTCAATCTATTCTGCAGAGTGGATCAGATGCTAAGCTTAGGCAAATTGACAGACATTGATTTCTATTCATGGGTTTGCATTAATCAAGGTCCATAGTATTTTAATACGCCACATATCTTCTTGACAATTAGTTTGGGGAAGTACAAGATTTCAAATACTGGAGCAGCTACTAACCCCTGAATAGCACCACTGCTGATCTGAATTTATGACTCCATAGTTTTACGACCTTAAAACTACTAATTGTTGATGTGTTAATGAAGGATTGAGTTACCAAGAGCTTCAGCTGCTTTGTTATTGCTGCATTCAAAATATTGAATTAGGTGCCATCAGCTTTTACAGAGGGAGATTTGTTACATTGGCAGAAGTAATTGTTCAGAAAACCTATATTTAGGCATTTTATAGACTTGTGCTCAAATACTAATCTGAGATAACTGTTGTGTAGATTCTTACCATTTTCACCATTATGCGAGTTATTTACATCCTGGGGTTAGGTGCAGAAAATTTTTTGTTTCTAAGGTTAAAACATTGTTTCTGAGGTTAAAACACATGAACTTATGTCTGTCACAGCAATGCAAGGCAGTGAATATCTGCATTTAGCTTTAATTTAGTAACAGTGTGGCTCCAGTTATTTTAAAATTCTAGAGAATCATTTTTAGAAACTGGTATTTTGAGAGGAACTTTTTATTCATAGGAATCCAAACCAGTTCCTTCATACTGCCAGTTCAAAACCACATTTTGTCAGGAAAAGCTTTCTCAAGAGAAGGGCATGCAAAAGTGCAATCAGTGAAATGTAGTAAATAATGTGCATGCCCTTAGCCTACCAGAGTTACTAAATAGACAGTGTATCTGGTTAAAACGAGAGGATCTGTTCCTCATAACTCCAATGAGGATTAGTCACTACCGTGAATAAGTCAGACCCACAAACTAAAAATGTGTTTCTGACACACCAATCAATGTCCTATATACTTCTTGAGTTCTCCATGGCTTAGCCAGCTAATCTTTTACTTCTCTGTTTCCACACTTTCCAAAGGTTTTATTTACATCCTGGTGATAAAAGGGAGTGTTTCTAGTGGTAGTGGGAAAAAAATGTGGTAGTCTTGGCAAGAAATGTATGAGGTGTAGTTGTGAGGTCTTTCAAAGGCACTTGACAGCTTGGGCATCAGTGATATTCCTCTACTCCACATGAAAACAAACTGACTACCTTTACTACACACAGGGACCAAGGAAAGATTCATTTTACTAGTAATATACTACAAAACCACAGCTTAGATATTCAGGCTCCCTTCAACTACAGACCTCTTTACTAGTAGGCAACAAATACAGGGTTTAGACTGAACCAACTTGTCTTGTCCACCGTTATCTCAATTTCCTTTAAATAAAAGGCAAAAATTTTTGGCGCAGTGTTTCTAATCCTCAGTTTATTATGAGAGACTTGACAAAATCACCCCAAGATCTATTGCACTTCGCCTTGCACCAGCAGAGTAGAGGGTGTCCATCTGAGATTGCACAGCACGTACATGACAATACTAATGAACCTTCCCATTCATTTTAGTCAGATAGTATTTCAATACATGGTGCCATCATTAGTATTTCAATAAAAAAGTGCTGGGCCATTGCTTTGGTTATAGACATTTATGCAACTTGTTGTTGTGCCTTGCTCTGGTTTTTGATGAGTTTTGCCTATGGAAGATCAGATTTCAGTTCTAAGAAGAACTTTGGTGAAGAACCAGCAAACATTCTATAGAACTAAAGAGAAAAGTACAGCAAAATGTATACTTCTTCCAGTAAGGCTCTACTGGAGGGGATTTTGACCAATCCAGTTGAACCAATCTCTAACAGGTTTACTTCCATGCCACCCTTGTCTCCCCTTCTTGTAGTCACACAGCTGCACTCAGCACAGCAAGGGAGGCTTGCTTTTTCTTGTCTGCCCCTTCAGGCTTTGACACAGATATTCTCCTTCTTCCTACGTTTGTGTGTAGATAAGTGTGGTGGAAGGGAGAGGAAAAAGTTTGAGGATAAAGTCCTTCTGTCTCCCTGTCCTTGACCTGGAACTGATTAAGAGCCCTTTGCTACCACACCCCCCTCCTGCACTACTGTACCTGAGACGTTAAGTTCAAAGACAAAAGGATTTATAGAAGATATCAAGGTTCCTAGGTTATATATAAGTACAGGTAAGAGTTGCCTTCTTCTACAGTTTGATCCTTTTCCCACTCCAATCAAAATCAAATGCCTAGTTTTGTGCCAGCACTTTAATAACAGAATATGTGAAGAATATGTACAGTGAAAACTCTATTCAAATTTTAGATTTATTTAATAACAGCTGTAAAATACTTAGAGAACAGTTTATATTTTACAATAGCTACTGTTGGTAATTATGAAGAATGAAGTAACTTTAGGTGACTAGATAAATAGAAAAGATGGCTAAATTATTTTTCCTTCAGTAAGTTTACCTGCAATGCTGAGATGTCTGAGAAAAAACAGGAAATGATAGAGTACTACTGCCTTTACACTTTAGTCCAGAATTATGCTAGACAAATGTGCCATTTTAACCTTTTCCCTCAGCAATACTAAAGAAATACTAAAGAAACCAAATATGTGTATACATCAAATATATGTACCTATTTGTCTCCAGGGAACCAGTGAGGTAAAAGGGTTAAATCGTGTTTAACCAGAATGTATACTTAGTGTTCTTTATCTCCCTGGAACTTATTAGCACTTTGAGGACCAATTCACTGAGAATGAATAATACTATGAATGACATCAGCTTCCGCCAACATGCAAGAGGTTACTATGGTAATGAAGAAAGTTTTTCACAGTACAAAACAAGTACCATACTTGATATATTAGCCAGCCAAAGAAAGCAGTCACATATAAACTACAGCATCTTTCTAATGAATAGCCATTTATGCAGCATGCATGTTAGCAATTCTGCTGAGTTCCTCTGAACATCAAACTGTTGGCAGTTATATTGAAAAACTTGGCAGATTTACAAAAGTGCTAACATTTTGTTTTCAGCAGCTTGTTTTTTTCTCTCTCGAAGCCCATATCTTCAGCATATTCACAGAGTCTTTAGCCAATGCCAACCAGGAAGGTCTCTGATCTCAGCTTAAATGTACTGTATATGCACACTAAGGAGGCAGGATGTCCAAGCCCTGCAAGTGACTCAAAAATAGACTTTTTTATTTGTGGCAGAAGAACAGATGGCTTCTTTGTTAGGTGGTGCTTTCTTTTTTATTTGCTCACCACCTCTTCCATAAGAGTTTAATCCAAAAAACAATACAGTGTATTCGCTAATATGCAAAAGTCAGAAATACAGAAACCTTCAAATCATAGCAGTGCATGTTTATAGATATACATATATATATGTGTGTTTTTTTCAGTAACGGATCAAAACCATATCAAACCATATAAATATCCTCTTGTGAAAAAAAAAAGAAAAAAATTGAAAACAGATATTTCTAAACAGAATTACTTCCTTACTCCTTCCACTTTAAAAAAAAAAAA
>VZTE01002317.1:300176-372511 GCA_013397775.1 Eulacestoma nigropectus
AAAAAAAAACCCACAAAAAACAGTAACTTCTTATTTTGGGTGGGGTCCTATCAAATTCTGTCCTTCCTGCGGGTTGTTGAGAGATGAAGAAAAGAAAAAATCTGAGAGCAGTTACAGACCATTGATTCTGGGAGTCTGGTGGCAGATAACTCTGGAGTTTCTACTGGTGTAAATCATTGTAAACCTTGTCCCAAAGGACTGAGGTATCATCTGAAGAGACCTTCTTCATAGAAATTTTTCTATGCTTCTCCGTTGCATTTCCCTTGCCAAGGATGAAGAAGTGAATAAAAAGCTAAGGAATTAATTAGAATGAATGAACTTTCATGCAGTTCCAGCAAAAAGTAGTAACTGATCTTGGATTCTGTCTTCTGCCACCTATGTAATACATTTTGGCTGTAGATGCTGCCAAATACATACATTTAAAATGCTGCCAAAATTAAACTTCATTTCACTAGTCTTTCTGTGTATGATCATCCAGTCATTCAACCTGCCCTTGTTTTCATAGACATAAAAGGTTTTTCCAGTTACTCCTCTGCACTTCTGTCCTAGGTTACAATGTAAGATGTGCCCAAAAGTATGTCTTCTATCACCATCTTCATAAGCTGTTAAAAAACCGGTGGAGCAGTGTTCCCCACCTCCTCCATGACTCATCCCTGATAAACTCTGGGGATATCTCCTGTTAATGGGCCAGCTGTTGAAACCAGGTGGGGCAGTCCTCCTTATTTCTCCCATGACCCATCCTCCCTCCAGGGGGATATCTTCTGTTCATGGGCCCATCAATGCCTTGCCTCATGACTCACCATCCCATTGTGAGATGCTCCGCCCAGGAGGAGGAACTAAGAGTTCCCACCTGTATATACTCAGAGGTTTGGAACACCAGAGTCAGCCCTTACCTCCTGGATTCCCAGAGGATGAGAGCTGCACAGCCACCACTGGATCTTCCGAGGAAGACCAGACCCTTTGGCAGGATCACTGCCTCAACAGAACCATCACTCCAGCAGACTGCAGGCACCGTTTAATTGGACTGCTGCCAACACCCTGACCAACAGGGTGTCAGGTTGTATTCTGACTCTGTCAGTGGTTTTTCTTTTTGTACTATTGCATTTATTTTATTTTTCCTGTTAAATTGTATTTCTGACTTGGAGTCTCTCACTGGTTTGCTTTCAAACCAGTACAACTTCTTATCAACCTTTCAAGTGAGGTTTTAAAATGGATTTTAAGTTTAAAACACCTTTCATATGATGAATTTCTAGTTTTATAAATTAATGTATTCCGAATGTCAGAATCAAAAAAATATTCCCTATGCTAAAATTTGGATCCTGCCGGCTCTGTATTTTCAGCTATAGAATTTCAAAGATTTTCTATTCTCGACATTCGAATTAAATATTTTAAGGCTTTTTTTCATAGTTTTTTAACAATTCAGCTTCTTCTCTGTTGTCTCATCTGTTACCATGCCAGTTGATATGTTGGTAATGTTTTTTGTTTGTTTCAGATACTGGCAAAAAGGTAAAAAAGAAGTGGAAAAAAATATAGGAAAAACTTTTCTGTTTATCTGAAATTCCATTCCTATTTTTTTTTTTTACAGCTTTGCTTTATCATTTCTAAGACATTTCACTTTTAGTTGTGGTTCTGTAAGTGAAAGAAATGGCAGTTCCAAGAAAAGATGCCCAGTCTTTGGAAATAGAGGAGACAGCAGAAAGATTATGCATGTTGGCCTGAGACCTGCAACCTGACTGGTCTTGATGGGTTAGCACAATACTGGTGGCAGAACACAGCCCACTTCCCTAAGAAGGAGTGTTCTCCCTTCTGTTGGTAATTTTAGGCACTTCAATAAAGATCAGAGATGATCATTTGGATAGTACTTTTCCATATAGCTCATGCAACTTACCTGTTTTTTGACTTTTTTTTTTTCTGGTCACACCTTTTGCATCTCAGGCAGGAACATAAGCAGGTTTCTGTTTTGTAGCAAATTTTTTAATGTGCTAACACCATCTCAAAAATGGCACTAACTTTGATTAAAGAAAAAAATCAAAACCCAGTATTGCCACCCCATAATCCTGAGAGGATCTGATCTGCTGTTTTATGAAACGAAGATTGTTAGATCTGTGCTCTTTAAAATAGTTAGATGGTTAGATATCCATCTTCTTTTAAGTGAACGCTGGCCTTAGTACTGATATTCAGCTGCTTCCCCACAGGCACTGCACTAACTAGGAAGACTTAGACACTTTTGAGATTACTCACCACCTACATTCATCATTAAGGGTAGTTCCTCCCTTTGGGTATACAGGAAAGCAGCACCTGACAGCCTGCTAGGCCCCAAAAACCTAGCTCAGTAAGACTTCTGAAAGGGCTTGCGGTTGCTCATGTACTTTGTGTTAGACACAGGAGAAATACTGACAAGATATTTCCAAGAGGTCAAAACAACAAAAAAACTTTGCTGGCAACTTCAGAAAATCACAGAACTTTAGCAAAACATTTAGAGCAACATTCAATCAACATAAAAAACTTCTTAATACATTAACATGGTCCACTCAATTTAGCAAACTCTAAGCCCATTCAATTTTAAGTTACTCAAAAATTCCAAGGAGAGGGAATTAAAAGAACAAAGAGAAAAAGAGGCAGCAAAGATATATAAAAGGATGTACATAACTATCACTCCTGGGTGCCAGTGGTGTTCAGCTGATAAAAATTCCAAGGAGAGGCAGCTCCATGTTCGGCCTTAAATACCCCTTGGCCTTCCTGGGCCCTTCCCCTAGGCGGGACTCCTGGTAATTTGGCTGTTCCGGAGCTGGGTGAGGGGCTCCGGGGTTGGGGTGTGGAACGTTGCCTCTGCTGTGCCAGGGATTGGCAGCTGCTGCAGGGCTGGCAAACAGGCCTGGGCTGGGGGCTGGGTGTGCAGGCAAGGCTGGGTCTGCCTCTCCCCCCACACGCACCCAAAGGAATGTTTCGAGCCAGCAATCCTTCCATTCTCTCCCCAGCCCTGGGGACAAGGCACTGGACGCCCATTCATTCTGCACCACATATGCTCTCCTGGTTATGATGTTAGGAAGCTGGAGCAGGAGAACTGACTACGACCTTGCACCTGCAAATTCTTCACACAGATTTCCATCTCAGTGGGATCTCTGTTGAGCTACAACATTTATAGACATTTTATATACTCAACAGAATCAAGACAATATTTTATGCTCTGCTTCACAAATTTCAGAAGGTTAAGTACAAAATCAGGATAATGATGAATAGAGTACCCGGCACCGAAAATAGCTACTCACCCATACTTGCCAAACAGTTTTATGAATGATAAGTTATTTTTTTAATTTTCCTATTCTTCAAAGGATGTTGACAATAATTTTTTTTTCATGTGACAGCAATTTGTTTTCTGAGTTGTATTTATATAGAAAGAAATAAAAATGACCAAAATAATAACTCAAGCTTAAAGGGTGTTCTAATGAAGAATACAAAGAAGAATTCCTTGTACTCCATCATTTTCCTCTGCCATGACAGTTATTTATCATTGGCACTGTTTTCAATAACTGTTTTTCTGGCTTAAAGCCTAAAATGCAATTTTTTTCTACTTTATTTAAAATCAAAGGTACACCTCTATGGCAAAAATTAATATGTTTCAGATTTTCTGCATCCCTTTGCTTAGGACTGTTATAATTAAAAAGAAAAACATATAGATAGTTGTAAATTAAAAAAAAAATGAAATACTGTCTGATATATAGACAGTTGTAATTACACCACCAAGATCTACCAAAACAATTTATAGCATTTAAAAAGACAAGTTCAAAACAGCATGACTCTACCTCTACTCTGACAGAATACAAATGAATGAGCCGAGGAAGATATAGTATCAAACACCACATCATTATTTCTTGTTCCCTCATCAGCTTTGCCAGCATGAATTATTTATACTGGCTGAGCAACTAGAATCAGTCTCATTCACAACTACACACAGGTGACAAAATGCAACAGTGATAATGATGGTAATCTTTTATTGCCCTGTTATTTTTCTACTACTTATGGTTATGAACCTGCATTTTTGAGTCTTCTACTGCTTCATTTACATAGTATAAGAAATCTGGAAAGGTGACTTACTAGATTTTTTGAGTGTTCGGAATCCTGGGACAGTTTTCAATTCAGGCAGTTGAGGCCAGCACAATTTTCTCAGCCTTCAACTCTCTTTCTACACCTACTAAAACAGTCCCTTGATGACTACAGAATTTGATGTTACATAGCTTGGACAGTGCTCTAAGCTAACTAAGGAAGTGATTATCCTTGAATGGGAATTTCAGAGATAATTTATGTGTAATTTTTAAGTTCCCTTATTCTGCTCTAGCCATTATTCTTCTTCCTGCAATCATCTGATTTAAATCTGCTGTTTGGATGCTTGTGACCCTGACATTGCATTAAAGGCCTCAAAATCTCAACACATTCATGTACTATTTCACTCATGCCTGTTGTGTTATCTCCGTATCTCCCTTGTTCTGCCCACAGTCCCCTCTTTCCTCCATAACCCAAATGTATGGCACAGAAATGCATACAGACCTCAGGTATTGTTGCCTTGCTTCTGAATCCACTTTTCTACTTGAAGCAGTTTGCAAATTAGATGATGTTTGGTGACTTGACCTTAAATGATCAAGATGTCAGGTAAGTGAATAGCTGGGGAGATGGAGAGACAACAGAGGCTGGGTGAGAAATCCCACAGTATTTCGAACAGTTTGTGCCTTCAGCAGAACACAAATCATTGTGTATTGGAGCATTAGAGAGGAAAGCAAAGATGAATGTGGGAATCAGTCTCTGAATGTGTCTTGAGACTGATGTTTATCTTGTAAGTAATGTACACTGGGTGAGGTGGATACACTGCAACTGCTAGGCAGAGAGCAGAGCTTTGAATGGAGTCAGAGTGGGAAGAGGCTAATCCTGAAAGTCTGGCGCTCAGGGATTCAACAGAGTACAATTTAAAGAAAAGGCAAAAGGCAGGCAAGAGAGGAAAATAGAGTACTGGGTGGTGTAAACTGGTGGTGAGACAAGAGCTGGAGGAGAAAGATGGCTGGGAAGGAGAAGTGGACCTGCCCTTCTGTGGAACAATCTGAAGGCAAATCCTGGTCTTTCTATTCTGACTTTTAGTCTGGTTCATCAATTTTAATATTGTTATCCTTTTACCACTTCTGGATGCCACAGTGGAGGTGGCCATTCCCAGCCAAAATGTTCAATAGAGCTGTATCATTTTTGTCTTTTTCCTCTCTACCTGAATTTTGAGATATTCTTGACCATCTTTCTCTTTTATTTGAACTGTCTTTGGCTGCCAAGTAGCACCTACAAAATTGGAATAGTGTGGTGCTGAAGTTTTTTAAGCATGACTTTTACCAAGGCTGTAGCAAAATGTCAGATTGTTCAGTGAGGAATAAAAAGTAGGTTTAGTAAGCAAGTAACAGAGGACTTAGAAGCCACATTTCACATGGCTGACTGAGTGCCAGACTTCAAAACTCTGGCAAAGAGCTTGCTGCCACACTGTCCACACTGCATCTTTGCCCTAGTTTGAGTTTTAAATAGGAATTATCTGCCAGCTTTCAGTTGTAATGAAACAAGCAGGAAAGCAGTCGCATGCTATATATAGTATTTGGAATTTAAGCTCAAGCAGTAACAGGAAAGCCTAGTCTATGATTCTTCCCCTGCAGGTATGAGAGAGAAAGAACACAAAGAAGAATTGATAAAAATGGCAGAAATGTCCAGAAGGATATCCTAGGCATGTCCTTGCTATTGTCTTTCTCTAGATAGCAGCCTCTATCCCCACTATTAGCTGCCTGATCTTGTCAATGGGAACTTTTTGAAAAACTGATGTTTTAGTTAAATAGATAAAGCAAATTACTTGAGAAAAAAAAAAATCTCTGTGACTTCTCTCATTCAAATAAAAGCAAGAATTCTGTGGTTTGTGGTTTCATCCAGGTTCTGGGAGATGCAGCTTCCGTACTTCCTTTGGCTGAGGGAATTTAAATTTATATCTGCTATTGAGGATCCAAGCCGTTAGACTAATTTCCATTCTTCATAGGTGGAAACTGCTCTTCTTTCTTTTTTTTTTTTTTCTCAGAGTGATTGGTGTTTCACAAAATCCTCCCCAAAATCCTCTTGTTCTGCTGACCACCTCTGGCTACTGAAGATTGCCCCAGGAATGGTGACTCTTGTTAGATATGGAAGGGTTAATGTGGCCTTCCCTTTTATAAGATGATTGAGCTTGACAGCCTGGCTCACGAGATTGCACAACCTAACCCCACAAGTTAATCAACCACGTAACTAACTGCTGCCAAGTCCATGCCAGCTAGGATTGCATACATTCATGTCGAGAAGGCATCCGTGTGTTCCCATCTGGAACGATTCCTTACACATTTACACCTAATTCAGATGAACTTCAGCAATAACACTGGGCTAAAATCAAAGGTGAATTTAAAAAACTGAATTAAGCATTTCCTAGAGGTTATAGGGGTAGACTGCCATACATCACAATTGAAAGAAAGGAAAGGAGGAAACCAGACTCAACATCTCCCAAAGACAGAGCAAAAAGTGACTAAGACAGAACATTTGTTGTGGGTGATTTTTCAACAGCTGCTTTTACTTTCAGAATAGCCTGGGATAGTTCTTGCAAGAATCTTAAAATGATAGTGCAATATTTTTATTCTAATAATTCATTTCTTAGATTTGTCATAGGGTTATTCTAAGCTCTAGATTTACACAAACCGATACAGGCAGGTATCCATGTCTAACTACAAAAATCCAGACTCTGCATGGGTTTCACACACTTCTTGAGGCATATGCATTCACACAGAAAGGTGTCAAATAATACAACCACATCATGGAAGTCTGCATGTGAAGAACTAACAACATGGCTGTGTTTTTAAGGATGTTGTAAAACTCTGTGCTCACTACTGCTTCATAGTTGTACAAAGAAGTTAAAAAATTTAACAAAGCAAAAAAAACCCCATTGAATGCTTGTGTTGTATGCTGGCTTTGCAAGCAGGGCAGTGGAATAAATCTCAAAGTCTGGGCTACGTATCAAGCTCTGCTACAGGTTTTGTGTCATCCTGTCATTTCCCCACTCTGCCTCTTGTCTTCATAAGACATGTAAAAATTAGGAAATTGAATATTCATTACTGAGCTTATTTTATGGTAATGCTCCTGAGCACTGCTGCTATGTATACAGTCACTATTATGCACATGTGAAAAAGGGATATCCTTGTCCCAGGGAACATTAGTGTCTGGTTAGACCCTCTGGGGCTACTGCATTCCAAACAATGAATCAGATCCATAGTATCCAAATTGGTCAGGAAGGCTACAGACATTAAAAATGGGAGGTTTTTCGCCTGCAAGCAAACAGAGGTCAACATGAACTCAGAAGACCTGTCATCAGGCCACCCATTAACAAGGATTTCACCATTAATTATTTCCTCTCAATACAAGACTGGTGCAAGAAATAAAGAGCAACTAACGTGGTTTAATGAGTTTATTGCATAAATGTAAATTATTTCAGTTTGTGCTGCATTTGCATGTATTTTGAATCATTAAAAATTAAGTGGAAAGCATCAAAACTGGAAAAGATAAGGGTATAGAGAAAAAATAATTTAAAGATACATAGATTTGATAGAATAGTAACAGAGATTTAAGACACTGACATTCCATATTAACATGTCTTCATTGTATTAACAGTGCTAGAATGAATAGCTGTGCTATTTGCAGGGGCTTTAACGAAAAAGAATGATCATGTTAGCTCAGTCCCTGTGAATAATGTATGAGGCTGAATTCAACTTATTTGCCTCATCTTGCATTCAGTCTAAAACCCTCATGAAATAAAGGACTATACTTAGCATTAAGTAACAATTTCTTGTTTTAACTTCCGTATCATTATTTCTGTGCAGTTAGACATTGGTTAGAAAATTGCTTATGGGGTGGTTTTCCATTTATTAGAATTTTTGGATGCAGTCTCAGTGTCAGATGGAGGCCAGTCTGCGAGTTCTTCTATTTTTCCCATTTAAATCCTTTAGGCCCTCAATGCATTTTTAATAGGCCATAGAAGAATCAATTAAATCTTGTTATTTGTATGCATTACAGGGTTATGCTCTTGCGGGTATCTAGCTAGTGTTAATTAACCAAGGAAGAAAGTATTTTGTGGTTTAAAATGGTGTAAAATGCTATATTCACAAATTAGGGATCTAACAACAGTTTGGAATGGAAATGTCTTATTAATAATAGCAATGTATTGGTGAGTTATGACTTCCAGCTGAAGAAAGTTTGTGGAAAAGAAGACTTCATTATCACCTCTATTTAAATCAACCTAGTTTTCTAATTTCATTATTTTAAAGAAAATTATACTTTATAATCACTTTGAAAACTTTAGCTACCTGGAACAGTAATGACCTTGAAGAAATGAAGTCACCCACTCTCCCATAGCAGACAAAAGGGTTCCTGAGGAAATTACCATGGAATTCTGAGGAATCTTTCTAGCCCTGCTGATACTTGGAGAAATCAACCTGCCCGTGTCCCAGCTGGGTTAACATAGAAACTGTATCCAAAACAAAACAGTGAGGATGAAGAATAGTAGAAAAGAGGACATTCAGGTCATTTCCCTCAGTTGCTGTTTATAATTTTTCTAATTTACAATGAAAAGGGCTAACAGCAGAGTCCTATCATCAAGCAACACTTAGAAAATTGGGCTTGCGAGGATAATAGTCAGTTTTGGCTGCAATGAGTTTTAAGTATAGTAGGAGAGCAAAAGGCATTTTCACAGCAACCTGGGTGGTACAAGGGGTGGGGGGAGTACAATAATCAGAGCAAATGGAACTGAAAGGTGGTAAGAATGTAGAATCATAGAATATCCTAAATTGGAAGGTACCCACAAGAATCTTTGTTGTCCAACTCCTGGCCCTGCAAAGAACAGCATCAAGCATGTTCCTGAGACCATAGTTTAAATGTTTCTAAAACTCTGTTAGGCTTGGTGCTGTGACCACTTCCCTGGGGAGTCCTTTCCAGTGTCCAACCACCCTCTGGGTAAAGAACCTTTTTCCTGATATCCAACCTAAACCTTCCCTGGCACAATTCAGGCCATTCCCTCAAGTCCTGTCACTGGCCACCAGAGAGAAGAGATCAGTGCCTGCCCCTCTGCTTCCCCTCATAAGGAAGTTGTAACTGCAGTGAGGTCTCCCCTCACTCTCCTCCAGGCTGAACAGACCAAGTGACTTCAGTTGCTCTTCATACGGCTTCCACTTCCTCCACCATCCTCGTGGCCCTTCTTTGGACACTCTCTAATCATTTAATACCTTTTTTATATTTTGGCACCCAAAACTACCCCCCAGCACTCGAGGTGAGGCCGCCCCAGTGCAGAGCAGAGCAGGACAATCCCCTCCCTTGCCCAGCTGGCGATGCTGTGCCTGATGCCCCCCAGGACATGCTTTACCCTCCTGGCTGCCAGGGCACTGCTGGCTCATGTTCAACTTGCCATTGACCAGGACCCCCAGGTCCCTTTCTGTGGCCTCTGCAGCCTCTCATTCCCCAGTCTGTACATCCAGGGTTGCCCCATCCCAGGTGCAGAATCTGGAACTTGTCTTTGTTAAACTTCATGTAGTTGGTGATTGCCCAGCTCTCTAATTTGTCAAGGTCTTTCTGCAGGGCCTCTTGCCTTTGAAGGAGTCAGCAACATACTTCCAGTTTACTCTCATCAGCAATCTTCCTCAGCATACCTTTGAGTATTGCATCCAAGTAATTTATGGACGTACTGACTTAATGAAGGAGAATCACATGTGATGATAACAGATATCTGTCCAGCAGGATTATATCCCCATCCCCTGCTTTCCCACTGCTGGGGAAAAGCAACTTCTTACTCAGTTACTCCTTTTGGAGAGGAACAGCAGCTTTACACCTACTAATCTCCTGATGAACTTCTTCCAGGCATGGTGCTCTATATCTCCTGCATGAAAGTCCCTGCATAGCCAGAGGCTTTTTGCCTTAGTCCTTCTGTATCACTGCCTGTCTTGAAAATGAAGATATTATCCATTTCTCATAGTGTCCATGAGAAACAGCATCGTGATGTTGTAACAGTGGTCACAGGAGAGCTGCGGGGCTGTGTATGCCTGAAGAGCCAAATGGGAAGGGAAGTAAAACCCAGAGGACAATCCAGAAAAAAGTCACTGGGATCCTTTAAAAGGAAAAGGACACTTGACACATAGTTTAATATTTTTTAAAGATATTATAATGTTTGAAGATGTATTTAAATGCTGCACATGATGCACAGATGATGGTCACTTTCAGTTTGCTGACACTACTGTGTTATTTTATACAACGACTTACTTTGCTTGTTGCTTTGGGCAGGCCGTGTTGTACAAAAAATCCATTCCTTCAAGGCAAGGCTGAAGACAGTGAATAGTTGAAGTGCAATTTAGTTCAGAAGATATTCAGCAATTTTTTTTCCCTGGGAATTTATGTTTGGTGTGTCTTCAATTACTTGTGTTTCTCACTACAGCCTTTGGTAAGCTCAGGAAAGGTCCATTTGGACTAAGTACTATTATAAAAAAGCTTCCCTTCATGCTAATATGAGGACCTTCATCTTGCCCAGCTATGATAGAAGAACAACAATGTTCTCCTGGAGCAATTGGTATCCATTAAGGGATCCTATCATTCATCAAACACAAACAGATTGCTAAGCCAAGTCCTGTCTATGGGAACAAAAACATCCCCATATTTCTAAGGAGGCAGAACACACGTCATGTCTGAACAAGGAGCTGGATAAATATTGTAAAATATTGTTTCAGTAGAGCAGATGTTCAAACCATATTGACACCTACTAACAAACTCGAACCCCCTGGGGCAAGAAACTTTATTTACAATGGAATTGAATTATCTCTGAATGTATGAGCAACATCTGACCGGAGGCAATGAATAAGATTACTTTACAATTTTTTAAAAAAATAAACCAAACCCAAATACAGACCCACAATTTCCTTGCTCTTGAGCATCAGTTTCAGAAAATGAGAAGCCATCTACTAGTCATTAACATAAGCTAAGAAAGAACAAAAAAAAAAAAAAAAAACCACAAATTTCAGGCAGTTTAAACTTTTTTTCAAAAGCTGTTGTGCTGTTTCTAGACATGTGGACAAGTCTAATCTCAGCATTTTGTTTCAATTAGCATATAGACTGTCATCGGTAAAGAAGGTCCAACAGAGGACAAAATAAAGTCTATATAAAGTAAATGGAATATGTTTTATATTAAGAAGCAGCATAAAATAGCTCCAAGAGATCCCTCAGGGCTTTTCTAAATGATCATTTCCTAAAAATAGTTACAGTACTGTTGTGCTATAATCTGCATTTCAACCTGCTGTGTTTTAAAACAGGAGTCCTACAATCACCCTGAAATATTCTTAGCATGAAACTGCTGGGATAGAGAAAGAGCAAGATTAACATTTTAGGTTTTATAGGAACTCCATGAGCACAGGGGCTACACTGCTGCTGAATCAGCTTTTTTGTAGTTTTCCAAATACACGGATTTCTCATAGATTGTAAAAATAAAAATAGATAGTTATTTTATATAAACAGGAAATTATAGGAAATTTGAGCATTCTTAGACCATAAATGCAGCACAATTCTCAGTGAGATCTAATTATTAGAAAAAACAGCAGACAACATACATGAAGCTATGACACTAAAAAAAATGAGGTGATGAAGAGGGTAAAGCCTCTGTCTGGAGAGTCAGAATGGCACAGATCCCACATAAAATCTTAGAATCATAGAACGGTTTGGGTTGGAAGGGACCTTAAATATCATCCAGTTCCAACTCCCCTACCATGGGCAGCCACACCTTGGACACCTTTCACTAGACCAGGTTGCTCAGAGCACATCCCCCTCTACATTTTCTTTTTATAAAGTTAATAAAACCCGGTGAAAAGTAAAAGACATAAAGCTTAGAGGCATCAGCTCCCTATTAAATATTAAGACCAAGTCATGAACTGAACATTAATTTACTTTGCTGGAAACTCTATTCTTGATTCCTATATTCTACACACTAATTTGTTCATCCTGACAGTGAGCTACCCACAGCTACTACAACAGCCAACATAATCTGAATTTATTTATTTATTTTGCAGAGCACAATTCACCTCTTTCCAGTGAGTAAGTACACTATTTATTCCTCTTTATTCTTAAACTGAAATTCCTACAAGAGTTCAAATGTAAGACATAAACTGTCTGTAGAGAAAAACTCACCAGAAGCTATATTAATATGCATTTTGCCCTGTTAGATTCTATATTAAGAGCATTAAGAGCATTCAAACAATCTCACTAGCATCAGGCCTTTGGGTGTCAAAGAAAAGGATCCTGCGTAAGGCAGATAAGCTCCACCAAAGCCCTTATTTGTAAACATAGTGCAGCTGCCAAGTGCCTGAGAATTCTCTTACGTTACCTGATCACGTAGCTGGGAGCAGACTGTAGAACAGACTTTGTCAGCTTGCAAACAGAATGCATGTCTCCTGATCTCCAACAGATCTTTCAAGTGTTAAAAATATATAAAGATAAGGTGCTATTCAAATCCTAAATTTACTAGTTCACAACTTATAAAGCAAAATTACTGCTCAGGGCAGCAGCTCCATCCTCCCTCTCTTCTTCTGTCTTTAACTTTAGACTGTAAATTTATCAGTTAAAATTGCCTCCTCCAATATATTTTTTTAAGAGATTAAATAAATCTGAACTATGTCGACTGGGATAGTGGAAAAACTAATTTTTACTCCTTACACTTTTTTTGCCAAACTCAAAAAATACAGAATACTGACAAATTAAGGGAGAAATGTTTAAAGCAATTGTTCAACACTCTGTAAAAAATAAATGAGATAAAAAGGAAAAGAGGACTAATAGTCAGGTATGAGCTGGCAGTCAGAAAAGCAACATATTTTCGGTAACATGAATTCATGTGTTTTTCTCTCAAAAAGAGTGTATATTAGAAGTGATATGTACAAATGATCAGGACACAGAAGTTATAGAGTAATAAATACTATTAATAAAAAAGAGAGATAGACCTACCAATAACTTCAGCAGGAACAACTTTTACTATAACTTTATTGTATTTTTTTCCCTATAGCTTTACCACTGTCTGGTCAGAGAACTGTTATTATCCCTTCCCCTGTAATCCAGCTTCTCTCCTTAATAAGAAAAGGAGTACAAATTCAATTCCAGTAAATGAGTTCACTAAAGGAGTCTCATTTTGAGTGACTTTTGTCTTTTGAGTGTGACAACAAATTTCACATCTTTGGCAAGTTTGACCACGTTTTCACGCTAATCCTTTGCAAACTGCCCTCAGCCTGAGGTGTTCTGCTCCCATACTCTCAAGCACTGCCTTTCTGGGCACACTGTTCTTTCTCCAACAGTGTGCTACATCATCTTGAAAGCTGTGCAAAGTGTTTGTGAGAGGGATACACACCATGAAGAATCCCAAATTATATGATCTAATGCCGAAATCTGTCAGTATGATTAAAAACATTAAGTTGTGGTTGAAAATGGGTAAATTACTAAATAAATGCTAGTATTAGCATAGCTTTGTATGTCTTAAAAGTAAAGTAAACCATATAAATTTTGTGTACCAGGGAAGAATTGTCGTCTCTGTCTGTACTGGGTTCACCCTAGCTGACACCCACTCAGCCTTGCACTTTTTCCCCTTTCTGCAGGATGGGGAGAAGACACAAGAAAGGAAAAAAGACTTGTGGATCATTTTTGTCACAGTTTTATAGGAAAAGCAAAAGCTGTACACATAAGCCAAGCAAAATAAGGAATTCATTCATTACTACCCCTTGGCAGAGAGATGTTCAGCCACTACTTGGCCAGCAGACCCTCATCATGAATAACACTTGCTTGCACAGGCAAACACTATCACAACAAATGTGCCCCCTTTCTCCTTCTTGACTGGAGCTGTCCTAGCTGAAGTATACCGCTCTGCATGGGGTATCCCTTTTGTCAGGTTGGGTCTGCTGGACAGGCAGTGTTCCCTGCCAGCCTCTTGCCACCTCCAACTTGAGGCCTTTTGGATGGGGGTGGGTGGTGGTGGGGAGAGAATCCAGTAGGTTTCATTTCTCACCCTGGGAATCAAAGTTTTTTCTCTTTCCTCTAACCCAAAAGTGTGAGTGGCAAGAGGCTGACAGAGGACACTGCCGTGATGGCAGACCCAAATTGACCATATTCCTTTCCATGTGATACTGTACTCCTCAAGAAAAGCTCAGGACAAATAAGAGAAAGGGAGGGTTTAGCAATGGCGTGAAAGGAGGGAAAGCACATAACTGGCATAACAAAGACAAATCGGTAACACAGTAGCACACTAAAGCTTACATTTCTCTGTTTGGGCCACTGGATTTTGTTACTCATCTGTTTGTGGTCTTGGCAGGTTTTTTGCCTGTGAAAAAACCTTTTGATAAGTTTCTGTAAAGTATCACCACAGGAATATGAAATGTTATATTCTGCCATCAGGATGACAAATGTCTCTTCTCCCTCCTTAACCTTTGAATCAATCTGTGTAGCACAAAATCAGTGTGTCAGCTTCGTGCCCACAAGTACTTCTCATCTTGCTGCTGTTTTGTAGCTGGGGAAAGTCATAGCAGCTACCACATCTAATTTGGAAATCAATTTCAAAAGTGGATCTGTGTCTTCTTTCCAAGAGGAAGTCATATTTCCAGCAGATTGAATTCATTAAAATGTGTTTCTTAAAGGAAAGATATTTCAGTTCACTTCAATGAACTAGTTTTCTGGGTTCCTAACATTGTTACTGGATGCTTGTGTATGGAGAACAAGGAGAGTAAGAGGCTTTTTGAATCTTTTTGAATCTCTTTAACTTTGATTTTAGACAATTAATATATAAACAGGAAATTCATAGAAGTCTAAAATTATTTTGTTTTTCACAGGGCAGGCCAAAACAACTGAAGTATCATACAGGTCACGATAAGAAAATTTTATCACATAAAATTTGCAATCGCATTCTGTAAGCACTTCTGCAATACCCCTGAATTAATTCCTTGTTCTGCAGGGGTTGAGTGAATTCCTTGTTCTGCTTTGGCTGCCTGCATGGCTTTTTCTTTACCTACTAAACTGTCTTTATCTCAACCCATGAGTTTTCTCACTTCTGCCCTTCAGATTCTCTCCTCCGTCCCAGCGGGTGGGAGGGAATGAGCAGCTGGGTGGTGCTGAGCTGCTGGCTGGGGTTAAACCAGACACAGGGCCATGATCTCATGGGCTGGTGGAGGTGTGGTGGGACAGGTCACACTGCAGCAGTGCTGCCAGACATGGATGCAGCAGGCTCTTTCAGGAAGAATAGTGCCAGGGTGCCATCAGGGGTCAGGGTTCCCATGGGACCTGGAGCTGCAGGGGATCACCACCGGTGCTCAGGAATAGGCCAGGGGGCCGTCGCCAAGCCTGACTAAAAGACATTAAAATCACTGAATTAGCACTGGTGTGAAACAAAAAATACTGTGAGCCACTTGATTTAATTAAAAACTGATCTGTCAGTTACATGCACTGAACTTCACATTTCAAAAAAGACAGAAAACTCGATGGTAAAAAAGCATTAAAAATACCATCCATATGTAATCACAGTATCATACAGAAAATGATTCTGGATTTAACAAAGTAGATTTTTTTTCTGTGAAATAATCAAATTCCCCTAAAATAATTTAGACTGTGTGATGTTCCATAATCTTACCAGCAGAAAAGAGTAAAGTGTAGCCACCAAGTTCTGGTCTGGGGAAGTTATCTACTCTCATGGATGAGAGCCATTGTGAGCTGATACAAACTTCTCTCTAGGTTCTGAAGTGGAAGAATGTCACAAACACAAAGAGAATCAAATCTCTTTCAATGCAGAAATTTTGGCATTTAAATCTCTCTCTACCTTTAGTTTTTTTAGTCCTGTGGAGTGTCCAATTTCTCTTTTAAGAAAGTCAGCTCTTCATTTTAAAACAGAGTTTGCAAATGCTCTGTATTAATGATATAGTTAAATGCTGTAAGAAAATTAGGGAGAAACAATTATTGCAAATATGGTTTCACTTTTGTTTTGTAGGATTCAATTTGATAGAGAGTGGTTGGTGCTGGAATTCAGTGAAATATGACTTCCTTGTTATTAAGTGTGAGAGGAAAGGTGATAGGTACAGATCCAGGACTTTCTTCAACTGAAAAGACTTACAAAATATGCTAAAATTTCCTACTTGCTCAAATACCAGCATTTTTTTTTCAGAATGTCAGTCATTTCAAAAACAATTTGGAGACTTCCTGCGGTAAAGTTGCCAGCTAATTCATCATAATACTTAACCCTATGTGTCATCTAAGCAGTTTCACTGGGATTTCTTCACTAATTATGCCATAGTTTCTTCCAGGGAAGAAATTCTTCCTGGGTGGTAGCCATAGGGTTATTGTAGTTCTGTCACAATGATATGGTTTGCATACAACAGCCATTCATGCACAGAAGACTAAAGATACAGTAGTAATACTGAAATATTTCTGCTGTGGCTAGAATTTTAAAACAGGAAAAAAAAAAATCAGTCAATGGTGCTCAGTCTAGAAGAAAGAGTGCTAACACGGTAACATAACATTCCAGATAAAGCCTTCACATCGCTAGTGTAGCTCAGCTGTGTGTTCTGTTCTGAAAGTATGTAGCTGAACATAGCTGGCAATCAGTGAAAATTAGAAATAAAATAAGATAAATGTTCCTCACAAAGTAAATGAGCTAATCTTTGCAATGTATTTGCTTGCAATACTCACTTTGTTCTCGGATTTAAGTAGGAGGACCTATTAACCTCCTTCTCAGCAGTAGAGAAAATTAATCCACCCAGTCTAAATAAGGCAATTGTAAATGAAAGGCTTTACTGTAGATCTGTTACTCTCCCACAACTTCAGAAGACAGATGGATACTTACATATAAATAGCAAAATGTGGAGGATGCTGATGTTGCTTGGGACCACATTCATTTAGAAGTGTATTAACCGGCAAGCTATTTTTCTGTGTTTAGTGACAGTTGCTATTTTTTTTCTGTAGGTTCCAAACAAACAGAACCAGCCTGGGCTTTGAGGTCGTATTGATTCCTTTTGTATGGAGAGGTCCTTTTGCACTTTTTGACCAAACACAAATATATGCATCTGAAAAAAAACCAAAAACAAACAAACAAAAAAAAAAACCCACAAGAAAAAGGGAAAAAAAAAGGGAAATCCTTGAAAGAAGGTTTACAATCCACAAAGTACAGTGAGATTGTCTTTTGAAAGTGACCCAAAGAGCTGCAGTAATACTTAGCTCTGAGAGGCCGTGTGAGAAGCCCTAGCACACAGAAATCAGAAGACCTGGCATGTTGCTCTGCCCACAGAAAGAAAAGACAGCATTTATTTTAACTACAGTGGGGCTAAAATGTTGATCTGTTCTCCTGCACAGCTCCACCATGAATATCCTATGAGACTGTAATTAAAATGTTATTACTCTGTGCCCATTTCTTCATTTGTTGGGGGAAAAAAAAAAAAGGAAAGAGCATTTGTTGTTTCCCAACCTTCAGTCATTGTCTAGCTATGTAAATATCTAAAGATGTTTTAACTAGCCATACTATATGAAGCAAGTCCTTCCTGCTGAGTTTTATTAATTTGCAGTGAAACAGGAATAATGATACTTGCCTGCCTTTGTAATGTGTTTTCAGATGTGTAAATGAAATGTTTAATATGAAAAGCTTAATGAAAGTTAAATATTTTAGAAATAAATATCATGTGAGTACAAATGCATGAAAGTCATTACAAAATGCAATTAAGGCATTTGCTATAATTTATTTGCATGCTTATTAAGACTCACTTCATATCTGTTTTCACGCATACAGATTTTACCACACAAATAATTCACACAATTCACACAAAATATTGATGACCGTAAACAGTAGACAAAGGTAATACATGCTTCTTTAAATGCAAAACTTCTAATTTTTTTTCTGCTAAAGTTTAAACTTAACGGAAAAAAAATATTGGCTGATATTTCACTACTAAAGTGAGTATAGCTGAAATTTCATTTGAAAAATTCTCACATGACATAATGTTTATTTTTCATCAATGCAATTAAAATTTGTAAGATGAAATAACATTTTTTACTAATATTTAGTAAATAAATAATTATAATATTGATAGCCATAGCAATAATTTGTTCTTGGATAAAAGTGAAATTAACCAAAAAAGAATCTCCTTAAATGGCAACAATTTGCAACATTTCAAGTACCTAACCTAGTCCCCAAGAGTCTCTGCCCCATTTGTCATCTAATTATTTGAGTAGCATGAATAGGGCAAGTAATTCTGACATGATCAGAAGTTTGCAGAAATGAGCTATGGAAATATGCACAAGACTATTGGGTCAAATCATCAAAGCAATCCATTAAGGACAGAATACGCATGTAGATTGTATGACTCCTCAGTGCCTCACCAAAATATATAAAAATTGGAAAGAATGTTAAATAAATAAAATCCTGAGCACAATATTTTCCCAGGTAAGTGTCAATGCAGAGACTAAGTTCCATTAACAGATTAAGGGAAAAAGATCCGAAACAGAAAACAACATGACACCAAAAAAACCCATTGCATATAAAAAAGCCTTTTATTCACCTCTCTTTGTTGTTACACAGCCTGTGAGGCCTTGTCTATCTTGAAACTTTCCCACATAGTAAGTGAGAGTGTGAATTTACAGGACAGTGTTCTCAAACTACTTAAACTTCAGTCTTTAAGTAGCTGACTCTATATATTTTGTTTTCTTCTCTGACTCAACTTCCACTATTTTCTGTTTCATTTTCAATAGCTTCTGAATTTTGATGCCTGAGACACTGTCTTCTGCCTCCTTCTTCCATAATTACTCCTGAGAACATCACCTTCTCTTCAGGATCCTCAGCTGTAAGTCTTCAATACCTGGAAAGTTTACTTCAAAAGATAGTTCTGTCAGCAGCCAAACTAATCATATTTGCTTTCCTTCATATCTTGTGCACACAGGTTCTTTAGCATCCAAGAATAAATTTATAAGCCTTTCACTCCGTGGCTAGCAGTAACCCAGCAGTCTGTTGCCCATTTTCAACAAACTTTAAAGTTCTGAATGTGCTTGACATCTCTGTACTTTTTTATTAAGTCTGTTGGAAGCTGGCCAGCAGGTTCAAAATGCACAAGGTCAAAGAACACAGTAGTATAAATCCTATTTCCTTTAAAGAATACACATAAAAATACTCCTTCAGCAGGTAGGGACTTTGCATTTATTACTGATTTGCAATTATGATTAAATCTTAGATGCAGAGATCAGTTCTTAGTTTCTTCTATGACATACATGAAATTTTCACACTACATAGACCTTGACTTAAAAAAAAAACATATAAATGCACATTGACACAGTAGCTTAATACAATCAAACTGATGATTCCTCCTTCAGGCAAAACAAACACCCAAAGTTTCAGTCTTCCATAAATGCACACATCAAATCACTCCAGGAAAGCAGATCATTGTGGATAAAATGACACTATTACAAACTAATACAGGAACTATGTAATTTTTAGCAAATAATGTTTAGCATTGCAAATCCAATGTAGTGTGTGAAACAGTACTTCAGAGTGAATGTGCATTGCATAGAAAATATCTGGGGCTTTTTTTTCCTGGCAGACTTGCTAAGTACTTTCTAATTTCATGCAGACGAATAAAAGGCCAAAATTACCATGATGATCTCTTCCAATTTAAAATCTAAATGTTGCTTTTGTTTTGGAGCTCACTTTATGTATATCAATACAAATCAGAACTCCTTAAATCATCCAGCAGTATTTGTCCCAGTCTTCACATACATATTTAAAGATGTGGAGGAAGTATCTAAGCAAGCATTTACCATAAATAAATTACAATTCTTACAATGGAAATAAGGTCTGTTTTCTGGGAGGCCCACAGGCAAATTTGTTTAACTATCTTCTTGTCATACTAGTGTTGGATCCTAGTTTGATGCTTGTGCTGAATTTGGCTGGGGTAGGATTGTCTTCATAGTGTGTGGTGTGAGGTTGTGTTTTGGATTTGTGCTGACACAGGGTTTATAATATAGAGATATTTTTGGTATTGCTGAGCAGGGCTAACACAGAGCCAAGGCCTTTTCTGTTTTTTCTACTCCCACACTGGTGAGGAAGCTGTTGGTGTGTGGGAGGCTGGGAGAAGACACAGCCAGGACAGGTGACCCCAACTGACCAAAGGGATATTCCAGACCATAGGACATCATGCTCTGGGGGGAAGAAGGATGGGAGAGACATTTAGAATTATGGTATTTGTCTTTGCAAGTAACCATTACATGTGATGAGGCCCTGCTCTCCTGGAGATGGCTGAACCACCTGCCTGCCCATGGGAAGCAGTGAATTAATTCTTTGTTTTTCTTTGTTCGTGTGTGTGGCCTTTGCTTTCCCTATTAAACCATCTTTATCTCTCAAGGGTTTTCTAACTTTTACCCTTCCAATTCTCTCCCCAGTCCTGCTGGTGGGGGAGTGAGTGAGCAGCTGCATGGGGCTTGGCGGCTGGCCGGGGTTAAACCGCAAAAATGCTCTTGGAAAGTGCCAAAGTGAAAATGGGAGCTGAATTTACCTTAATGCATCCCCTGCACCCAAAAGCATACATTTTTTGCCATGCCTTAGTGAAAGAATGACTGATGATTTTGCTGGTCAAAATGCATCATTGTGCTGGATTGTATCCGTGTTGATCTAGTGCCATGTGTTGTTCTTGGTTCTATATGGTGTAGAAAGACAGGACAAGTTCCCAAAAGGAGACTGGGGAAGAACAACACAGAGGGAAATAAGGCATGTGTCATTTTATACTCTTTCCATCTGCACTGTCTACTTAATGAAACCATTTATTTGCAGAAGGTGGTACTTGAGGAAAATGCAAGTCACTGTTAGATGGCAAGGCAAAGCAGGTTCTGTGTGCAGTTTTACTTGAATGAAAGTTTTAAAGATACATAATTAATTGCTACATAGCTTCCTTCACAGCATATTGCGGTAAGCACTCACTTTTCCCTAGATCTCATACAGAAAGTCTTCCTGTATAATCCAGCATCACAGATGATACTGAAAATCAGGCCCTGGGAGCACTGAGCATTGCACTACTGGAGTTAGCTGTGAATTTAGTCTCAGGCTATATTTTCCTCGATATTTTGGTAAAGTTTGTGCCAATATAAAATAGATTTTTTATGTACTGTGGGTGTATCTTAATATGAAAGTAATACACAGATTGCAGAAGAAAACAAGACTCTGGAAACGGGTACTGAAATTAGTTAATTGAAGGCTCATCTTTCAATTGCCATGTTCATGTCTGATCATAATTTTGGTGGTTTTGTTGGGTTTTTTTTCTTTTCATTTTCAAAAAGAAAACAAATAATAGACATACACTTTTCATGCAATCACATTTGGGACATTTTTATGTACTGTTACAAAATCTATCATATTCACTGCCTAGCAACACGAGTTGGGTGAGCTGCAATCATGAATACATATGTGTTTCAAAGAGACTAACTGGGATGACATGTTTTGTTGATTTCAGTGTTAGATTCAAAACCTAAATTCAAGACACTACACTCACAGGTAGCTTCCTGCATGAGAGCTGTGTAAGCTCCCTTTGTAGTCACTGGATATCTAATTAGAAAACTTAAGTGAGTTGAGAGTTACTCAGATGACCTCATGATCATCTAATAGCTCATTAGTCTTACTTGACTGTAATGGACACCTATATACTGAACTCATATGTAGAGACCTGCATTTTAGACAGGTAAATGGAGATATTTGGTCAGGAAGCCAAATGCCACACATAGGTTGCACACAGAATAAACTTTACTGTCATGTTCACTTCCTAAACTGTGCCTTCTGGAATTTCAATAGGAAGGTTATTGACTTGTACCAAGGTGATGAGAGCAGCAGCTGCTCCTGGTTTTGTATTAAGCCATGCATAGGTGCAGGACAAAGTATCTGTCTACCTGCATTGTCTTCTCACTGTGGAACTGATTGAGGAATTAATTCTTGGCAGGATTTGTCAGAGCCCTGCAACTCTTTGTGGTTCAGCAAAGACTATCCACAAAGCTGTCTCCCATCTCTCCCAGGAAGACGATGGTAAAGCAAATTTCTGTTACTTACTGAATGGGCACTCTTGGCATACCTAGATGGGACAACTTATTCCTGACTATTCTGTCACTCTAGGAAAAAAATTGACCTTGATAAGATTACTCAGATATGCTAGAGATGAAAAGAGCCCTTAAGGCTCTCAGGCCCACAAGATGCTAACAACAAACTTGGGCTAAACAATAACTATGAGAAATCTATGCTACCATAGATTCTGTCCTACTCCTAGCTGTGCAACAGCTACAAATTTGGAAATGTTTTGTAGTCTATCTTTGATGGACATAGAGAAGTTTTCAGCAGGGATTCTCCACAGGCTTCCCCTGAGTAGTCTGACTAATAGTGCTGCATGTTAGAAATTATTCCCCTATGAATTATGTATGAGTTCTGCTGTGCTTTCCTGTGCAAACCTTTAGGGTCACAGCATAATTTCTGTAGAGTCAGGCAAACTCCAGCACAAGGTTGCTTCTAGAGAATAATTATTTTCAGTCAAACAGTTCAGAAAAGGAAAAGATATATGATCAGGGGTACAAACCAATTATGACTAGTTATTAGCCTCTGCTTTCAGAGAGAGCTGCTATCCAGCTCCAAACAGCTACCAGTTAGAACTGGTCTGTGAGATGAAACTCTACTTTGCTTAGGATTTCAAGTTTGGAAATTATTTCTGTCTACGTGAGACTACTGGAAGGATAGGAATGGAAATGGAATTAGAATTGAAAATCCTTTAGAATTAGGAATGGAAAATCAAAAAGGTGCTGAATTTTTAGTGCTTTAAGCAATCTTCATGTTAAAACCTTTTCTAACCCTTGACAGGCTGGCCAGAATCAGACTGACTTTAGTGGAAACCTGTTTCTGCTCTCTCCAACAATTCGTCAAGAGGAGAATATTTCTACAGGGTGATCCAGTTCCTATGAGTTGGTGTTTTCTGTGGGAAGAAGTGTCCTAGTCAGACCTCTGACCAGACTGAGTCGGTACCATGTGTGTCAACTACTGGCAGACTGAGGCTGCAGGTTAGTTTAGCAAGTAGGATGATTCATAGAGAGGATCATGGTCACTGTCAGAGGAATTCCAGCTTCTCCAGGTGCTTCCTCACTCTGGCAAGAAGATACTAGGGCAGAACTGAGGGAAAATCATAAGTTCGGTGTGGTGATCTTTGTACATTCAAGTGCTATGGAAAGAATAATGAGGAAACACCCCTTTCAGTATGTTTTGGGGAGATGCAATGAGTTAAAGTGAATTTAGTTCATCAGTATTTTAGAGCAGCCCAGAATAAAACCCGTGGGAGGTAGCGATAAGATTTATCTTTTTTTCCAGAACATTTCCTAAATAACCATTTAGAAAAAGCACACAGTGATGATAAACAATCCCACCCTGCAGTACAAGAAGTTATGGCAAGGTAAGGTGAGAACAGTTTTACTTCAGTGTTTGCTAGCATTGGCACAGAAATCCACGGGATTCGGACTTAGGGACAAGCACTGGAGAAGATGAGGACACAGCCTCACATTACAAATTTCAGGCAAATAGACACTTTTCTGACAAATAGAAACTTTCTGATTCAGACTTATTGTTTCTGTGACACAGCAAAATATTTTATCAGAAACTAAGTTACTTGTAATAAAATAATCCCTGTCTTTGGCTATCCCACTTTTCCTCCTGTCTGAATCTCATTTTGCTAACTTGCTGAATCTAAATTTTGCTTAATTTTTTGCTAGGGAAGATTGCAGGGAAAGGCATACTGCTGCAGAACTGCCAGTACAACTTTCCTTGTGAAAATCTGACTTGGGAAGCAGCTACTCTCAAGGGAACATGGTTTAATTTATACACCAATTAACAGTGTAAATTAATGCTTTACTGTTCATCCTCTCTCCAAAGATTTTAAGTGCCAGTGGAAATTTCATTCCGAACAAAGATGAAAGCATTCAGAGCAGAGCAGAACAGATGAGAAAACCTCCAAAAATTAAAAAAAAAGCAAGCATATAAAATGTCTTGAGTGCAACTTGCTGTAGCTGGTTTGGATACTCTCATGAATTGTCCCACTTCTACATAGCTGGCAGACCAGGACAGAACTAGCTAAAAAACAGGTTTTTCTTCAATTAAAAGTTTCAGATTTCATAACCTTGAGTTCCAAATTTGGATGAAAAGCCAAATAGTTTCTACAAGCCTAAAATACCAGTTCAACAAGTTCAAACCCCTCTGTTTAATTTTTTGACCTAGGATAGGAAGTCTAAGGATGCATTTGTTTCAGTGTCTTATTTCAGATAAGAAGTGATATTCAAGCAAAGTTCCCAGTTATCCCCGCTTACTGTGTTTTGAGTCATGCCACAGAGCTCTGAGACAAAGCACACCAACTGGATTCCTTTTGGAAATTAAATTTTTGAAATTAAATCAAAAGATGGACTCTTAACATGCACCAAACAGTAGTGAGCCTCTAGTCTCCCCAGGATTGGACTAGTGCTAGTCTGAAGTAAATGTTGGAATATGGACCTCATTATTATTTCATTCATGTCTGCTCCCACTATGCACGACCCCTTGCTTTGACTCAGTCTAATAATCTAAGTCACTGATGTTTTTTCCATGCTTTAGTGTATCAGGTAAATATAAGAGGAAAATTTTTATGAATAGCAAAAGAGAGGACTGCTAAATCAAAACTTGAAGAGTGGAAAGAAGAAATACATAGAAGGGGGAAGAAGAATGAGTCTCCTCAGAGCTCCAAAAAGCACTGCAGACCTTGGAAGCATTTTGCAGTGACATCCAGGTGTGGTAGCTGCCGGATACCAACAGCTCTGAGTGAAAGGTAAAACCTTCTCCTATCTCTGCAATCACCCAGGGAGCTTGGAAGGCCCCTGAAGCAATGACTGACACCTGAGCTAGCACACCACTTGCTTCTTACCAACTCCACAAGCAAGTGCTTAATCCCACAGTCTCACTAGAACCTTTTTTGTTAAAAAAAAGAAAAGATGAACTGCCTCAAATTTATGGCAGTATGCCAAAAGAATTGCAGATGTTGGCTCTTGGTCCATCTTAATGCCTCCTCTCTTAGTAAGAATGACTACAAACTCCCCTAGATTCCTAAACCATGGAAAAGAATATACATACATTTTTTAACAACTCCCCAATAGGCAAGGCCTTCCAAATTTCTTAAAATGAAGGATCTGGAAGGTGCAAGAAGGAAACAGGAGGAACAAATGTATTACTACAAATGTAAAAGGTATTTTTTTGTAGTAATTCAAGAAGAAAACATAGATAAACTTAATTCTTTCTTCAGTCACAGTGCTACATCAGATTCCTTTAAAGCATTGCCAGAATCATGCATAAATATGAGAATCTGCTTCTGCTATGTTACCTTAGCTAGTAGCTTGCCTTTAGGGTGCATGGAAGAATTTATAGCAGCAGCTGGAGGAATCTGATGTTAGACATAAATCACAATATATGTGTTTATCATTGTTAATGTGGGATTTAGATAAAGTTGCTCTATCAAATTTGTGCTAATAATTTAATAAAGTTTATCTCATAAATTGACAGTTAAAGTCTCTAAAGCTATTATGATAAATGCTTCGTATCTGTATATATTCTTCCCTGTAATTCATCAACAAGTTGCTAATGTTGGTTTATCAATATTTTTTATCTGCACAAGGCTATTTAGCTTTCCTTCACTGATAGTTCTATGATAAGACACCTCCTTTCACAATCCAGCTTGACAGAGATGTGGTAGAAGCTGCATATCTGGCTCACAAACAGCATTTCTATTTACAATATGGCAGAATTATGTGAAAGATTTACTTATGAGATTGTCTTTTCAAAAGCAGTGTTTAATTACCTGTAACCTGAAAATTTTTTGCAAAACCAACTACCATGTATCAACTTAAAAATACTGAAACATGCATTATTTGATGTGTAAAAGCAAGCCACAAAATAATTTTATATGATGTAAGTCACTGTGTAAGTGGTGTAGATTTCTTTAACTTTGAGGGATGATTTAAATGAATTTTTACCTATTTCTTAGCAGTCATGGTACATAGTCAGAATCTTCTAAATTTTCATGTGTTGCTTATAGCTAAATTTGAAGTTGCATCTGTTATGCAGAAGAGGTATCCAAATTCAGTGTGAGGAAGGGAATTAGATATCTCATATTTTTTATGTGAATAGAACTCTTTCACATATTTTAAGCTTTTTCTGTAATGTTTTTTTGTTTTCATGCCTTTATTAGGTCTTTTCTTCCCTGGATATGTGTTGGTTTTAAAACCCACAAAGTTGTTTAAATTTTTGCTTCTTTACTATATCCACAGGCTGATTTAGTCTCCAATGATTTTGTCAGGCAAGCTATTGAAAACATTCCAAATCTTCTCAGAGAAAGTACTTTTTTTTCTTTAAAATGTTGATCTTTCAAAACATTTCTAGATTCCTACCAAAGAAGCCCTAATGCATAACTAAATCTATGTTTTCTATATCAAGACAGAAGTTCCAATGTACTGTATAGAAATATAACATTGTAGAGTTTTCAAAAACACAGAGTCTACTGGACAAAGTAATCTCAGCATTACCTGGAACAAAAGTACCCAAATCATAAGCAATACCCAAACTTGAATATGCTTTCAAATGCTGATCTTTGGAGAAATAAATGAAGATTCTTTTGTAGGTGACACAATTACACCAGCAACCATCATTTTCATTATCTTATAGTCCTCTGTCTTGAAGTATAAACTACCTCAGATAATGTCATGATGTCTGAAAAATAAAATTTAAATGTATCAGTGAATAAGAGCATGTTTCATTGGTCACTATTCCACAGATCTCCACTGTTTCTGTGATAGAAGATTAAAGACTTTTGTTCCTTTAAACAAGTATCTCAAGTAATTTTTTTCGACAGTTTGACATTTATGCTATCAGTACTAAGAATCATGTTTAATCTGAGTACAGTCTATCTGCTATGATAACTCACTTTTCACACTTTGAAAAGTGTGTATTTTTCATCATTCATTGTCATGCTTTAGTAAGATTTTTGACACATGAATCTACAGGTTTTTTTAATAAATTCTTAAAGGATTTGTCCCATTAAGGTAAAAATAATATCAGTTTGAGTATTGTGTTGGATTTAGGAAGCCATACTTGCTCTTTGTTTTTCATGACAGTGCCACACTGGCCATATTAAACCAGTTTCTACTACAATCCTGCATTCAAAACAAGTTCTGTATTATTTTGCTTAAAAGTAGGAGTTTTGCATACCCATTTCTCAAAGTCTCCAATAGTTTTAGAAATTAAGACTGTCACACATTCATTAATATTTCCTGGCCCATGGCCCAGCCATAAATCTGCATCAGGCTTCCACTACAAACTAAGACTTCTAACTATTTTCTAATAAACAACTAATAAAATTTAAAGTAATTAATTTTGCTTTGTAACCCATAATGGACATAAGCATTCCTTGGTAAGAACTCTTTCCAGATATTCCCAGTGAGGTTAGAGACATGATTTTATTTATACTTACAGATGCAACATACAATCCACATTTATTTGTTCAAGGAATTTTGGTCTATTTCCGTCATTTTGAATTTATTAATCTAACAACTGAAACTGCCAATGACTTGTGTTTGATAATGTATTTATTAATCTAACAGCTGAAACTGCCAATGACTTGTATTCAATAATGTATTAAGAAATGTACATATATTCTAGTTAATTTATCTGGAAACAAATTTTTGTTCAGTGGAAATTCCTTCAAAAGGGAATTTCACTACATGAAATTCCTACCTCTGCCAGTGTTTCTTTGTGGATGGTCTTCTGCTTTTCATTTACTTGCTGTTGTAATACCTATGAAAAAGAGGTGATGGAGAAAAAGGGTTTTAAATTGACCTCAAGAATATTCTGCTTCTTAGATTATCCAGAGGTTTTCGAGGAACTAACAAAAAGAAATATACAAGTCATATGGTAAAAAACAACATCCACTGGCATTGAGAAGTGCAAGAGATCATTGATCTTGTTCTGTTCTTAGACTGATAATCTCTGCATTTGGGAGGTGTTAGGTGTTGATTAATATAAAGCTTCATTTCCTTTACAAAAAAATGACATAGAATTAAAAAATTGCCTGTTGTGCAGGCTTAAATTACAAATGTAATTTACAGTCTTAGTATGCTCATCACACACCTTTCTTCTATATCCTCTCTTCATCTTCCTCATGCTTTCTCCTCTGGAATTTGACATAATCAGTGGTCTGACTACATTATTAGTATCCTTCTGACCAGACAGTTGGTACATAGACACGGCAATTCAAACTTGGTTTTGAAATTACTTTAAATGGAATAAGAAAAATCTTTTCTCTAATTTTCCATTGCTGAATTCTCCTAATCTTGAGAATGGGTAAAATACGTAGCTCATGGCAGCTAGGGACAGCCTTTTATTTTCCCTATACTTTTAACCTAAGACATACTATTTATTTCAGTAATATGATTCCTCTACAAGAAATTGAAAGATTAAAGTGTGATAAACACGTATTATAATATTGGCTTTCCGCAGATATTAAAGTGAATGCTATATGTATAATGTTAAAGTAGCTTTGCTATAAAGATAGATGTTTGGGGTTTTTTTCTGTGTGTAACAATAACTAATGCCTTTATTCCTGTTATTAATAGTATTTAAATAGCTGATATAGTTATGCTTGTGGTAACTGAACTGTCTGCTTGGTTGGATAACATCCAGTGAACGTATAATGAAGACCCCTGCTACGGACTTGCCCACTATCAGCAACCACTGTCTGCAAAAGCCATGGACCAAAGCCCAAAGTGGAGGTGATAATAAAAACTGACTAAAACCACTGCTATGGAATGCGCATGCTCTAAAAAGGCGGAGCGAGGAGGAGCCATGAACAGTTCCTAGAATATGTAAACTAGTTCAGAGAAAAGTTTGAATATGTATAATTGTTTATGAATATGCATTAGGCTGATGCAATAGTAAAGGTATGTAAAGAGTGTCTTCCCAATAGCAGGTGTGCTCTTGGCTGAGTGCCAAGGGTACTCAGCCCTGTAAATTTTGCTTTACTGTTTTTGTCCCTTATTGTCTCTTTATTAAAACTTTTAAATCCTTACAGGAAAGTGAACCTCGTTTTTCACAAAAGTGAGTTAGAGCTTTTCCACTCCTCTACTGATTGTTAATGCATCTGACCAGGAACAGGAAAATAATTTTTCCAATATGCCTGGTGTACAGGAGTTAGCTGGGATGTAGCTCCTAGTCCTGGCTGCCCTGAGGCACTATAGCAGCTCCCCAGCTCTGTGCATTGGCTGCACAGCACCAGGGAAAAGAAAGCTGAAAGTTTTTTCAGTAACATCTCAAAGAAGAGCAGGACACAGGACAAAAGCTTCTTTAAATACTGACCCCCAGTCTATTTTTATTTCTATTAAATCAGAGTTAAATGTCAATGGATAAGATATGTGGGGAAAGGTCTACCAGAAGCTGCCAGAACCCAGGACTAGGAGCAAAACAGTTTTTAAAATGTCTTGCTTTTAGCTAAGGTTAACGGTAATAACTCACCATGTCTCCTGAGAGTGTCATAAAGAATATTCTGTAAGTGTGTATTAACCCTGCATATGCAACATAAAGTGAGTCAGGATACCACATGAAATATGAAAGTTTTGCTAGAATCAGATATTATTCAAGACAACAAACTTTGAGCTAGTCTGGCATCTTTGAATAAAATCTTTCCCCATTCAGTGTCCTCCAGTAAAAGCAAGAAGCTTTTGTAGAATTAATTTACTCTTAAATAAAAAAGACAGTAATGCCTATTGAGGTGCACAAGTGAGCCACTACATAACCTGCCCTTTCCAATGCAGTGTGAGGGCTTTAATTTCTATTCTTGTGTGCACATATCTTGGCTGAGCAACACTGAAAGCTTTTGGATTTTGATTTAGGTTTCTGAAAAAATGAGATAAACATAAAAGCACATATGGTTTGTGAGGACGTAAAACACAGAAATGAATTATGTTACTGAAATGGCAAAGGCAAGATAAAAACAAAAAGAAGGAATTACTACACAGAGTACTCTGAATTATCCAGAGGTTTCAGGTTTCAGGTTTTTACTGTTGGAGTACACCAGAAAAGCAGCTGCAGAGTTTTAGGCAGTGTAAAGTAGTGACAGTGGAAAATTTATCAAGATGTATTAAGTTATTGTAAAGAACTGTAAGGAATATTTTGTATCTTCCAAGAAAGGTTTATATACTTTGATCTTATTTCCATTACCAACAATCTGAAATATGTAATACCAGAATGGATTGAGCCAGCTCCTTGTCGTACAGGATATGAGTTATGAGAGTGAACTACTGGGCTATGACAACTTGCAAGGGTGTGGTTTGCCCCATTCCTGAAATTAATCTTTCTAAAGGTGAAGTGTCAAGTGATTCTGAGTGTTGCAACCTAAATCTAAGTTCTCTTTCTACCCATATCTGTGCTGCATATGCAGTTTCTGTGAATATTGGTACTGTAACTAATGAATCGTGGCAGCATGAGAGCATAGTTGGAGTTAGAATTGCTTTTCTTGATCACTTTGATTTACTATGAAATTACATTGGAGCTGGACTGACACAGTTTTCCTGCTAAGTTTTAATTGTACAAGTGAAAAAGTAGCAAACTTTTGCTGATGCTGAAAAAATAAGTGGGCCAATTTGAATATTTTTAAATGCCTTGAGGATTAAGTTGCTGAATTACTCACAAGCTCTTGAGATTCTGCTGTTCAAAACCTGTTAAAGCCTGATCTGTAAAAGAATAAAACCCCAGATTTCCTGTTCACACTCCAGGAAGTCTTGTATAGTGGCTTATTTATGCTGAACCTCTTTAATTATAAGGTCACGGATTTTTATGGTTGTATACATCAAATAGAATATTCAATTTACATCAAACACTATTCTGCCAAAAAGGACGAATTAAAATGAACTGTTTTTCTGCCTGAATTAATACTAGAAGGAAAGCTACAAAATATGGTCTCTGAAAATCAGCAAAGGTAGAAACAGGATTAAATCTGTCAGCACATCTGGGAACAGTCCCAGAACTAAATGAGGTCAAGCAGGAGTACTTTAATGGGTTTCGCTGTGTTTTGGATCAAGATTCTTTGTTTATCCCTCTTACCAGTGAATTTTTGTAGTTTCTGATTGGCACCTTACTTTCAGCTCTCCATACCTTGCTTGCCTGTACATAAAAAGTCCAAGTGAGGCGACACCTGAATGGTAGCATTAGCTGCGATGTTACTTGCCATACGTGGAAAGATCCTTTTTTACTGCAAAGAAAATTTATGCTCCAAGGATGCAGTCAGTCTAATCTGACTTAATCTAAATGAATCATTTAGATTTCAAGGCATACCACATTTTCTGAAATTCTGCTTCTGCTAACCTTGGAAGAGTCAAGAAGTTGGGTGCTTCGACCAGGCCTAAATTTCTTAGAACACCAGAACTAGGCCTGGGGTTTTTATTTCCTAAATATATATATATCTATAAGCTTACTGTCTACATCTGACTTTGAAATTTTAAATTTTTTTTCACAGTTAGTAGATATTTACAGAGAATATTTTGTCTCACATGGTTTGCATGTCTGCTTCAAGATGTTTGTCTACTTCATCTGATTCATCTGGGCTTTTCTACTGATTCCAAAAGGAGCCTTATGTAGCCACCTCTGATATGTACTATTACATACAAAGTTAAGTATAATTAATTCTCTGCTAAATGTCTTTTCAATTTTCAAAATGAGAGATTAAATATGGAAGGTTACTTTGGAAATACCTACTGCCTGAACAGAAAAGAAAAGAAGAGAAAAGAAAAAAGAAAAGAAAAGAAAAGAAAAGAAAAGAAAAGAAAAAAAAAAGGAGAAGAAAAAAGAAAAGAAAAGAAAAGAAAAGAAAAGAAAAGAAAAGAAAAGAAAAGAAAAGAAAAGAAAAGAAAAGAAAAGAAAAGAAAAGAAAAGAGAAAAGAAAAGAAAAGAAGAAGCGAATAAAGTATAATAGTTCCAGCTGGAAGGGACCTACAGTGATAATCTAGTCCAACTGCTTGGCAAAAAGTTAAAGCATAGTATTAAGTGCAATATCTGAATGTCCCTTAAACGCTGTCAGCTTGGGGTATCCACCACCCCTCTAGGAAAACTGTTCCCACAGTCAAACAGCCAGAGTGCTTGTTCAGTTAGTTGCATACCTAAATCTACTCGCTCTCCTTCCCAACGGACTCATGTTTTCTGCCTCTCAGAATAATACTGTGACCTGGATGTAAATATGATATATCTTTCTTTTAGAAAATATTCCATTTTATTAAATAATTCAGAACTTCCTGGATAAAACAAAATGCAAACCTCTAACCTATGAGGAGATCGGCTTTCTTGATTCTGATTTCTGGTTTAAAGTCCTTTAGTTTACGTACACAAACAAAATATGCAAAGTTCATGGCAAACCCCCTCAGATTCTGGAATACTTTGGAGAAGGTCTGTTGTAAATTTCCTCACCTATACTCCTTTGACATTAACAGCTGCATTGCAGGGAAGAAGACAAAAGGCTTGTGAAATACCTACTTCCACCTACTGGCACATAAAGATTACTTATAAAAACTAGTTGTATTCTTCATCTTTCAGACTTTTGGCAAGAGTATTTTAAAGACTTAAACTTTTCCCACAGTATAAAGATGCCTTTGCATCATGCCATTGCTTCTAATTTCAAGCAGTGCTCTAGATTGTTAATCTCAGAAATCTTATCATGTAGTTCACTGTTAAGTACATTATGATAATCTCATTTTGTTTCTTACTAATGTGAACTACCTTCACTTCAGCCTTTCTACTAAGCAATTCACCAGGATTTCTCTACATTCAATGTCATAGATTATTCTGCGATTTCTGAACTAATATTTTATGCCAGATGCTCTTCTCAAAAGTGCATACTCAGAAAGAGTCAGCATTTCACTAGCTTTCTTAACTCATGCTGTTTCTTTATTCCAAAGTTAGCAATGTCAGAACACCTTCTGAGTAGATCTATTTAAGGATGATGTTGCAACTGGGGAGACAGAATAACCAGAAGCCTCACTAAAAAGGATAAAAGAAAAAATAGTAAACAAAACTAGGCAGTCCTCTGGCCTAAACAAAAATGGTTTCATATAAGCAAGTGCAAGGTGGGTACAGAATTACAACATTCCTGTACTTCAAAGTTTTGAGTAGTTTGAGGCTATTTCATTCACATGTTTTCCTAATACAAGTTCATAAATAGTGTCAAGGGCATTCAAGGTCAAGGAATGCATATGTTCAGCCATGGCTTTGTATGAAATCATAAATCTGATAAGAGTGGATTAAAGGTAACTAGAGCCATGTATTTCAACATTACTTATTTTTAATTATATCAGAGCGAGAGGAGATCATAGCTTAAAATTTTATTGTGATTAACTTCTCCCATGGAGGAAAGAATTAACAAATCAGTAATCTATTTTCTACAACTAAGAGGCTTTGCAGAAAGTTTTTTATCTGAAACTCCTTTGCATCTATTCAAAGCCAATGTGGAAAGAGATGATGAGCACTCAGAAATTAAAAAATATTTTAAAGACTTAAATAAATGAAAAAAAGAGAAAATCCCATTTACTGTAAAGAAATGTTAATATGTTAGCTCATCCATCTGATTGTCTTTAATATTTTTTATGATGCAAGTAAATGATTTTGGGAAAATAGATTGACAGTGTTACCTCTATTCAATATTATAAAGTATTGTGGGGAATGCAAGCAAAATAAGGTAATTAGATAACATGGTTGCAAGTAAAATGTGCTATAAACAAGAACAGAACAATGCATCTCAGAAAGAAGGCCTGCTTAGATGTAGTATGTCATAGAAACAGCTAAGTTTGGTTTCTTCTTGTAACAGGAAAAAAAAAACAACCTCATATTGCGGTGGGTTGCTGGAGTCATCTTCGGTTCACGCAGGAACAGGAACGACAGGACACCAGTATGATGCCAAAGTCGAACCCCTTTATTTGCAAATCAGCCCAATATTTATGTGATCGTGGCAAGCGCTCACGCGTTAAGCCGTAAGGTGATTGGCTGCATATACCCTACACGCTGCAATCATGCATTGTAGCTCTGCTTCTTACTGGCTTAAGGGTTCTTGCGCCACTACCACTGCTATCTTGCCAACATCCTACTGAACATCCTGTTATTCTCTTTCTTAAGCAACTTTCTTGCCACATCAGCAGTCATATCTTGTGGTGACCATGTCACCGTCCTTGCAGACTAAATTGCTAGTGATCTTTCAGAGGGGCCATTCTCTAACATGGCCCAGACCCCAACATCATATCCAATTAAAATAAATTATGAAGAAGCATTTACACCAGAAATAAATAGAAAAAATGGCGTCAGAAGAGGTGAATCAGTGATGTACTCCAAACTCTACAGGCGATTTATAAGATTAATTCAGGCAAAAATAGCTAAAAAAAATATAAATGAATGTGAAGCAAGAAGGGTAGAGATTGTGCATATTCTAAAAGGAAACATTAAAAAGGGCTACATTATTTGGATGGGAAGAATGGAAGGGAAAGTAATTTTTTATCTCCAAGAGCAAGGAAAGATTTGTTCCAGAGGACAGTAGGAATGTGCTTTTAACAGCTACAATAGGAACATTGTTATCAGGAAGGAAAAGCTATTTCTCCAGCTAAAATTCCTATCTGCCTCTAAAGCGTGGCTACTCCTGATTTTGTGACAAGGATACACAGATTTATTCTTTGTAATTCTGGGAATGCAAAGAGGGAAGTGTAGGTTTCATGATTTACTCTTAGATTACGCTCATATTTTTTTTCACTTTTATGGTGGACTTGTTTACTTTCAAAGGCAACACCCAGTCAGTTACTGTTGGATTCTTCCAATATGTACATTCATATGTATTTTTCCATATATGCATTTTTTACATTTTTTACATATACCTATACTTAGTATAGGAGTACATGTATGTATACCTCTTTCTGTGTTTAGAAACTTTGTAAATCTCAGCTATGTACATCCAGGTCTGATTTCTCAAATTGCCTAATATTTATTATGCATATGCTGTTTTTATTCCCTTCCTGTTAGCAGTACTAGCTAATTGACAGAAGAGTAGACCTGGAGCCTTTAAGAGTTTATGCTTTTTCATCAGGATATGTTGTGTGGAATGACACTTGCTGCTGGCTGTTCCATCTGCATTCATTATTTGATACTGCTGTGCTGTGACCATTTCTGAACCCAGAACCTGTAAAACACCTGAATCTGCCTGCACTTTAACTTGGAAAACATTCTTATTTCCTCTAAAAGGTATAAAACTGCAGCGAATTAAAGCCTAACAGGAAGATTAAACACTGGTTATAATTTTGATTTCACTTTGACAACAAGCTTTACTTTGACCTGTAAGCCATCAAATGACATCTTTTCAACATATTCAAAGTCATCTTCTGTTCTCCAGCAGAGCTTACAAAAATACACTGTATAGAAATAATGCAGTTGTGTTTTATGCTTTTATTCATAGTGCATTTAAAAGTACATAAGGTAAGGAATATGCATAAGGAATATGCAACACTAATATTGTGACAGTGGCACAGAACCTAGTTTCTTTTAATTTTAAATTCAGAATAGCAGGTTGTAAGCATTCCCACATGCTTGCATCCTTTATGTACATTGGATAGCTTTCGAAGTTTAAAAATGAGTATGCCAATAACTTCAATCAAATCTTTGTATGATTCATCACTATAACATAACTAGAATTGCACTAGGCAGCACATTCTCCTGTGGTGTCCTTATAGAAATAGTACCATTAACAAAAAAGATGGTATTGAGGATTTGACTTATCAAAGGAAAATTACAGGATGAGAATACTGTTTAGCAGAATATCAATAACATTGACATGGGAAGATGACTACAAACATTGATTATGTACAGGAATCATACCACAGTGAAACAGGCAATCTTCAGCATACAGAAGCTGTCTTAGTTTTGTATATATCATCACTGTGAAGTCCATGCACTGTAATCATGTGAGGACAGGAGGTCAGAAGCAGTTACGAAAAAAAAAAACAAAGAAAGGAATAAAACAGAATAGTAAATTCTTCTTCTCTTTTATTACCAGAAACCTTCTTCTTGGGTTTTCATAGGACTTCTACTTGACAAGTAACCTAGCTCAAGGGAAGTGGTGGACCACCCTAGCTGGCACTTCACAGACCCCCTAGGGTATTGCATGCGCTTTTGTGTCCCCACTTCTGCAGGGGCCATCAGGATGGTGAGGGCTGGAGCATTGCCCTGTGAGTAGAGGCTGGGGCTGAGAGACTTGTCCAGCCTGGTACAGAGACACTTTCGGAGGCACCTCACAGCCACGCTGGTGCTTACAGGGAGAGGACTAAGAGGAAGTAGTCAGGCCCTTCAGAGGGATGGCAAGCAACAGAAATAAGCTGAAATAAGAGAGGTTCTTGATACATATAAGGAGAACTATTTTTGCTAATACAACAGACATGTAGTGGAACAGGCTGCCAGGGAGGCTGGAAGCCTGTCTTTGGAAGTTTTCCAATACCTGACTTGGTAAAGCTGTGATAAAGCTGGTCTGATCTCACAGCTGGCCCTGAAGTGACAGAAGAGAGACATAAGGACCTCTACTGGGGATTCTGAGGACTCTCTGTAAAGAGAGTAACCATTAACTCTGAATCAGTCATACAAGAGTCAGCTCTAAGAATAGAGATGGATCGTGTTAACCAAACTAACAGAAGATGACTGGACAGTCTTGATTTATGACAGCTAGCATCAGACTCAAAAAAGAATTTGTTTACATTTAAGCACAGCAGTAGAACCCCAAAATCTCTTGCTCAACGGGGAGACTGCTTTAAATCTGGATTTTGATTTTGAAGCTCTTCATGCGCGAGCATGCCTGGCACAACAGTTCTCTTGAGCAGAGCAATGCTGCAGTCTCACACAAGTGCCATTAGGTCCAAAACTACGAAGAATCAGCCCTAAGGTACAGGTTCTTCAAATATTTCTTCCTAATGGGGTAATTTAAAACACAGGAAAACGATCAGGCCACTCACAATACATATAGATTGTGGCTATGTCCCTATAAAATCAGCAATTTTAATATCATCCACCTTTTCCCACATAACATGATAACACTTGAAAGACTGGTAAACATTTCTTAGAAATTTGCCTTCAGTGTGAAATATGGTTACATGCTAGACTTTTCTGAGGTAAAGTAAAAAAGAGAGGAAAAAGAAAGTGGAGAGGGCTAAGAGCCTTCAACATAAAATTCAGAATTCAAAGTTAATTAGGCTAGAGGTAGTAAAAAAGAGAAGAATCATATAAACCAGTGACTAAAGCATTCACTTATGGCATGGGAAAAAGAGTTTATTAATTTCTCACCTCTTATGATTACTTCTAAGGCTTTCTGGTAACAACTGATAAATGTAAAGTGAATAAACAGCACTTTTTGTGTAAAAACTGGTAAATATAAGCAATCTCCAGTTCAAAGTCCAGGTGTCACTGAGAATTTCCTAGATTTTGAATTTGTTTTCCAATGCAAAGCTAGAGCTTGCCAGGTTTGATGTTGTACCATGTGCACCATCTTCGTCACAGAGCCTGGATTTTGCACCCAGAATTTTAAGGCTTTTGGGGTCAGCTCAGTATTACGAGGCCCAAATGACTAAGGTGGCCTATTTTCAAGTGTATAAATTAAAATACATCTAAAAATACTAAATTAAGAATAGTTTAAAATTACAAAGTCAAGGACTTAAAAATGACATGTGCTAGACAAGAAAGTTATGTAATCTTAATCAGGTTTTTGTGAATGCATTTTAGGATGCTGCCCTTAATTGAATCTCTCCCAACTGTCCCCCTTCCTTTTCCTTAGCTCCCTTAGGTGTTCCTGTGCTGATTCTTTGACTTCATTCTTCAAACAGGAGAAGTGCTGGAGAAGAAGAGGAGATGTGCTCCATGCTTGGAGAAGCTACTCTTCCTCACTCTCAGCCTTCCTGTGGGCTGATTATCCAGTTTCAGGCTCCTATTCTCTGCATGACTGGGAAGCAAAATATCCCTCCCACTTTGCTTGAGGTGGGGGTGCTTGGCAGGATTTTTAAAAAGTGCGTTTCACCTATATTTTTAACCTTCTTTCATAAAGGAAAAAATGTGTGGACTCGTGCATATTAGGCAGCCCTCCACTCTGCTATAGCTTCTGTAGGACTTTGTTTAAGCAATTCCACGACAGGGTAGTAGCTCCAGAGGTATCAAGCTACTACAAGTTTCATAAAAGCATCTGTTCAGAAGAGAGACATTCTTAAAACAGTTAAGGGAAAAAGGATCAGTATGCTTGCTTACATGCTTACAAAAGATCAGAGGATGCATTTGAGTTACAAACCACAATATTTCAAGTGGCTTTACTGCTGGCAAAGCAATGTGTTTACCTTGGACTTCTTTCTTCTTCTTCTTCTTCTTTCCCTCTTGGAAATAAAAATTGGTCCGGACCAGACAGCCACCACGGAAAATTTAAGCCTAAATGGTTAATTTGATTTGGCAATATGATAAACAACTTGCAACAGAGGCTTAATAATAGGCAGCACTAGATTCCCACATGTAATTATCCATTATGCCCCAAGTGACAACCCACAAAATGTTTCCTTGAGATGTAGGAAAAGTAGCTGCATCCAGACGATTTAGGTTTTGAGTTGAATCCAGTCTAAGGTAGTGTTTACAGATGAGCAGTGGTTAGAGGAGGATCTGAAAACTCCGTGGTGTAGGGAGGAAATGTGCTACCATACAACTGTCAGCAGAAGTCTCTCATCTTCAGCCCAGTAATGACATAAGCACTATTTCTGCTTTAATTGTATATGTGACAAGGTTGGTTTAGTGCAATAATTATATACCATTGCAACCAATAATGCTTTACAAAAATAGAGAAGGAACCAATTCTCTTTTAATGGAAAGCTAAATACCCAGTGTTTTTAGTTAAAGCAAGATGACATTGTGGATTTCAGGGAGTATCTTACTACTCACAACTCCAGATAAATCTTGGATAGATTTCAAAACCAGGGTTTCTCACATAGGCTTAGAAGTGTTATGATAATGCAATTTGATCTGCTGCTTCATATTTCCAGGTATATTTAATGCAGAAACCTTTTAAAATTTTTTAGGTTGTCTTTTTAAACTTTTTCATTACGAGTATTCTCAATGTCTTTGATGCAAACTTTTTTTGTGCCATATGGTACTGATCTTCTGTACATGTTCTTCTACCCTGTGCGATTACATTTTGGTCAGCATTACTTTTGTCCTCTTGGCTTCTGTAATATAGTCACTGAAAGATCTGTCCCATTCCTTACAAGACAGATAGCAGTGCTTGGAGTGGAACTTATTAACCAGGACAAAAACAACATATTCTTGCCAGGAAAAAGGGACAAGGAGTGGGGGATGGAAGGGAGAAAAGCAGGTGTCAGTGAGTAGTAAGAATAGCTGAGTCCTGTCAGAAATTGCTGCAGGGATAGAGGGGCTCTGTGGGAGAAGTGGCACCAACACAAGCCTGAGAAGGCAGACTGTTCTTCTCTTGTATGGAGAAAAGCTGAAGTGCCCAGCTTTCAAAACACCAGGGTACAGATGGGCCTTGCTGGTAGAATTCCTCTTCTGCATTTATTTAGGTCTTCAGAGGAAAGTCATCTTGCCTTAACAGAAGGCAAAGTTTCATGACCAGCACTGGGTGCAGTGGGAGAGATGCTGCTCCATCACTGTGTCCTCTCTAGCTCCAGTGGTAAGGGATATGATGAACTGTACACCATCACTGGTTGATGCAGCATTGCTTTGCAGACTAATTGTATGCAAAGGTTACCTGTGATACCACGGAACTCATCACTAGTTAGCAATCTTCCCAAGTAAACACAGGCTGCTTTATAACTGTATATCATACTCACATATGGCTGTTCTCACTTGACTTCATAGACTAACTTTCAAGATACTACAAGTTAAACCATGTATTTCCTCTTTGAACTCAAATAAGGAGCATTTAGTACTCTAGATCATGGGACACAGGAATGACTTCATTCATCCCTGATCACACAGGGATTTTCAAATTAAGTATTTCTCTTCATCAGGCCCTGGAAAAGTCCTATAAACTCAGAGAAAGCAGTGCAAGCAGAGACAAGCAGAGTTGAACTCCTCGTCCTGAGGTGTTTCTCGGGTATGCAGTTTGTCCTGGCTGGGTGTTTGTTAAACCTATTAAAGCCAATCAAAGACACTCCAGAACTACTCTAAGATAATAGTTCCACTGTGTCACAGTCCTTACTGCTGAGAAATGTCCTTCTGCGTATAACCAAAACTCCTCTCTTGCCAGAGAGAGGCACTCCGCTTACACTAAACTTCATTCTTTGTGAACAGAAGGTGAACGCAAATTGATCATGAATCTTTTTTATAGCAATGTTTTTTACCTGAAGATATTAGCTTATTTTTCAAGTTTGTTTGAATCTAATTACTCCAAATTTACTTAACAGATGGCTTTTTTAAGGCATTTGCCATTTCCACTGTCCTCTAGATTTTTCCTAATGCTTATGCCGTTTCCTTTTAGTGGAGTAGCCAAAATCTGGAGCAATGCCTTGTAAGTGGATGCAATACTCTGTCATCATGGCTACATGATGGTGAAGATACTTTTAACATCACATTCCTCTGCATTTTCTAGAAAATGTATTTTTTTTTCCCTCTTCATCACAGCATGGATGGTGAGGTATAAATGGTTGACAACAAGCTTTTTATCTTACTGGTTTTAAATTATTTTAAAGAAGTGTTTTAATATTTACCTCTAAGGAAGAGTTGAGGGAAAGAGAAAATCTGTATCCAGTGTGAAAATGAAAGCTGTCTTTCAGGCTACATCAGGGCAAATGCTATTCTTGTTGAGTAATGTGCCACAGCAAATGATGTGGGATGGAAGGAGATCCTCTTTTTGAGTACAAACAGATCACCTGGCATTAATTCTGTCTTCCTCACAGAACACTGTCATTTCATAAAAGCTGGCTCTAGGTTATTTTTAGGATATCATCATTCTCCTCTTTGCAAGCACCTAAGAAATTAAAACTGGATAGTATTAAGCCGTTGGTTTGTTTTTTTAATGTGTTGCAATAGCTGCAAATGAGAGAATCCTACCTTTCTTGAGGGATAGGGTGTTATGTGCTAGAGATTACTTCATTACTGCTCTTAGAGGATATTTGACTTTAAAACTGGACTTGGTCTTAAGTATCAGATTAAATGGCTCTATTCCCTCATCCACCAGACTGCCATGGTTGGAGAGCTGAGCTATCCTGTTCCTGTGAGCATGTCTGAAAAAAACAAGAACCCCCACCTCCCTGGTACAGACAGACGATCTTTCTGCTTTGTGTTAAATGAATAACCTTTTCCAAAATGCTAATTAACTATATATATGTCTTGCCTTTTCCAGACAGCTCAGAGTTTGTTCTGGCACTTGAAAAGCATAAATGAAGAAGACTTTTAAGAAGAAACCTCTGAGTAAGGTTTAGTAGTTTGGGTAAAGTACAAAACATGAGCACAGCTACATGCGTATGATTCTGCTTAGAAGTGACTCAGACTCAGCTAGTTCATGGTACACCAGTGCAAAATGAGGCCCTTTTGGAAATATATCTGTGTCTTAAATGCTTTCCAGATTTGATATATGCTCTCTTACTGTACATTTCTGTAAGAGCCATGCAGTAAATACCCTGTAAATAATATACTGAGATGGTTTTCAGCCATCAGTCTGTGATCCACCTCTAAAGATTTGCCTAAAAAACCCTTCAATAAGTTTCCATTTGGTATGGACAAAATTTGCAAAAACTGCAATAGATTTAAATCAACTGCAGTATGTATGAAGATTTAAAGCTGGTTTTGTCACACTTATTATTTTCTATATGCAAAGGCTTATTTCAATTTTCTTTCTCCTTGACAAGATAAGTTAGTTATAACATTTCATGTGCCTGAAATTCAAATTATGACATACACTTGCACTGTCCCACTCTGAAGATGGCTTTGAATATTTGTGTACATACACTGTTATTTATTATCATAGCTGCTACTCCTGAAATAAACACGATGCAGGAGTATTTAATTTCTTTCACTGGTTTCATTTATGGCATGCCAGAAACCCCAGACCTGTGTAAAATCTTCAGATGACAGACATCACAGGATTCCAGTAGTAAAAACTGGTTTTATGCCTAAGTCAGTCTTGCTACATTACTGCTATCAGTTGTCTAACAAATTGCAAGACTGTCAGGATTTAGCTGTACTGCAATCTTATTAATCCTTCCTGGTGAAGCTGAGATGTTTTTCAATATGACATTGAAAAATCTGTAACAAAAATACCTGTATTTTAAAAAAGTTCAATTAGCATTTGTTTTTGCTTTATCCTCAGTCTTGGCAGCCAATGGAAAGCTTTATTTTTCATTTTGAGACAAGAAAATATCTGAAAAGAAAAAAAAAATCCAGCAACCTCCCACATGCCAATCCCTTTCTTTACAGCCTATTCAGCTAAAGATATATGTAGTGCTTCCTTGCTTGGCATACATGCTCCAGCAAATTTGGCATTGCCTCCAACAAAAACTCAGTGAGAAACCACCATGCTAGGCAACCAAGGCAAATTGCAACATAGGACAAAACACACACTGGCAACAAAGCTTTTCCTTTGTTCCTGCTACTGCATCATCCATGTGCTGTTTGTGTATGGAGTTTCCAATGAGTAAAAGCCATGAAACAGTCGGTCTCGTTCTAAAGGCATAAACGTGTTCAATGTTATAAAACCTTTAAAGACATGAGAAAGACTACTTTTACTTGGAGAGAGACTATTTACAAGGGCATGTAGTGACAGGACGAGAGGAATGGCTTCACACTGAAAGACTGTGTGTTTAGATTACATATTAGCAGGGAATTATTTACTGTGAGGGTGGTGAGGCAATGGAGATGCTGTGGATGCCCCACCTCTGGCAGCGTTCAAGGCCAGGTTGGATGGGGTTTTGAGCAATCCGGTCGAGTGGAAGGTGTCCCTGCCCATGGCAGGGGGACTGGGACTGGATGATCTTTGAGGTCACTTCCAACCCAAACCATTCTGTCATTCTATGATTCTATGATTCAACCCATCAGCCACTCACACCCAGAAGCAATAGTCCTCATATTGCTGCTTTCTAAACTTCACTTCTTATCAGGGCCTAACTATAAGATATATAAATATGAATGATTATAAATTAGGCTGGTTATAAAAAGTGTGCCTTAAGAACTTTAAGAAGGTAATTAGAAAGGCATAAGAAGGAAAATTTATTTTCCTATCCTTTCTGTGTCTGTGAACAACCCCAGGTAGTTAGATAGAAAAATAGATATGAAAGATGAAAGAGCAAAATTTTATTCAAGACCTTTACATTCCATGCACGTGAACATACTGTGATGGTGCAGTTCTACTAGGTCTCAAACTTTTTTTCTTTTTGAAGATTGTGACATTTTACTAATATCTGGAATGCTGTGGATCAAAACTTTTTGTTTTCAGTTTACTGTTTTACACAGAAATAAAGTATTTGCACTTTTTATAAAAGAAACTGTTTAACATCAAAACCAGCTTTTATATAAAAATTCCAGCAAGGTCTGCATAAAGGAACAGGAAACCAGGTAAAAGATATTTGTGTGCAAACAGTCCAACACTTGAATATTTCAAATATTAAGAGGCAACAAAGTATTTTAAATCTTAATTGTCAATTTTCTTCAGTTAAAGACATTATCATTTCCAAATAATAATTTAATAATTGTTTTAAAGTTATTTTATAAATTTCTTATGATAAAATTGCCATCTCTAAAAATTCTTTGAGAGTAGAAGCAAAGTATGCCTGCAAATACAGCAATGAGTGCATTCACTAAGTATGAGCTATGTTTTTTTACCCCAAACTCCTTTTGATTTCATCATAACTATTGCTTATGTTATTAGGAGAGATGATTTTGCACAGCAAACACAATCCCTTCCCCAAGGTGACTGCAGCATGATGTGGTGGAAGCACACCATCTTCTGGCACTAAGAGATCACTTTTTAAAAGCATGTGGAGGAAACTCTGTGGCACTCAGGAAATCAGGAACACTCCTAATATACATCAGGATTTTTTTTTTTTCCCTTAAGATGTTCTAAAGTGTTTCTCTTTTTTCCACAAAAAAACGCATATGAAGAAAATTGCCTGAGTTTTTCTAATAAAACACATTGCCAATTAGCAGTTTACTTTCAGCTGACAGGCTTAAAAAGATTAAACCTCACACTGCTCAAATAACTGGAAGTCAGAATAGATAGATGATAATTCTGTACTGAAACGTCTAATAGGAAATTAACTTCTTTTTCTTTTCGATTTGGGTGGTTTTTTTCAATTGTGTTATGAAGAGTAACACTGAGCATAATTGTTTACAATGTTACATGCTCATTTTGCAAAATGATTATTAACTTCATTTACCAAGAAAGAGAGAGAAATCATGCCAAAACCTATAGCTAAACACTATATTTAGAGGATTGCAAAACTGCAATTAAGCCATGGTAAACTGATGGCCTTTGCAGAGAATTTTAATGCAATGGAAGCAGCTCCTGCTTAAGTCCACCAGCACAGGTTGCTGACAAATACTGTCCATTCCTGTGAGCCCTTTATAGCCTAATGCTGCCACTTTCTGCTTTCTCCAACAGCAGCAGTGAAGGCTTTTGGGAACTCCATCAACTCCAAGGACTGGAACTACAACCAGGAGGACATACTCTGCTCTCGCTCCTTTTGGCTGGAGACCCATATTTTCCCCAACCTTCCTTTTGTAACCTACATACTCAAACAAGCACTTTTTTCTTCCTTTGACATGACTCACCAGATACAAATCAGGCAGGCTTTAATTTTCCAAACCTTATGCCTAGCCCTATGTGCTTGGACACTCTGTCTGTATTCCTGCCATGCTGTAAACAGCTAACAGTGAAATAGGTCAGGAAATGTGGTCTGGAGCTGGACAGAAGGGGCCTTAGGACTTGGGATGAGAAACAGCATGCAGCAGGTGAATGTGCTCCATTCTGTGAGTCATAGAATAACAGAATGGTTTGGTTTAGTAGGGACCTTTAGAGATCAGCTAGAGCCACCCCCTTGCCATAGGCAGAGACATTTTTCACTAGATCAGGTTGCACAAAGCCCCATCCAACATGACCTTGAATAGGTCCAGGATTAAGATACCTCAAGTTCTCTCGGCAGCATCTCATCACCCTCACCCTAAACAAATGCCACCTTCTGTCCCATCTAAACCAACCCTCTTTCGGTTTAAAACCACTGCCCCTTTGTAAAAGGTCTCTCTGTACCTTTTTATAAGCCCTCATGTACTGAAAGGCCACATAAGGCCTTTCAGTACATGAGTCTTCTCTTCTCCAGACTGAACAACCCCACTGGGTGGGGTTGTCATTTCTGTTGTGAGAGTTTTTTACCACCAGCCCCCTCATTCCTATTAATGTGGATTCATTTCCAAACCCTATTCTTTGTGTTGCAGAGAACAGATGTTTCCTACTGTCAATATTACCTACCTCCAAAAGACACACAGCAACATGTGAATTTTTTCTAATGCAAAATTAGAAAACGAAAGAAAACTGATCAAAATTGTCATGGAAACAGAAAAACTTGCCAATAAGAGCAACTTAAAAATATAGCTACGTATCATAAAAACACTTCGGCTTCCTGCTATAGCTTCAGAGGGAGGGTCCCTGTTTTGCACCAGAGGCATGCATATGTACTGAGTGTTTTTGTGTGTGTTACAACATGTTGTTGTGTGTTTTCTGAGTGAGTGGGAACGTCAGCACATCCGTGTGCATTGGCGGTGTGTGTGAGAGTGTGAGTGTGTCAGTGTATGTGAGTGAGAGTGTTTATACATGTGATTGCTAGAGTGTCAGTATGTGGGAGTATGTGAGAGGGTTTATGTAAGGCAAAGTGCTGAGTCCTGCACTGGGTCAGAACAACCCCAGACAGTGCTACAGGCGGGGGAAGAGTGGCTGGAAAGCTGCCTGGCAGAGAAGGACCTGGGGGTGCTGGTTGACAGCTGGCTGAACATGAACTGGCAGTATGTTCAGGTGGCCAAGAAGGCCAATGGCATAAATAACATAACCCAGACTGTTCCTCTCAGCCATGTTCTTATACGACCTAAGGAACCTCACCAGCCTTCACAGTGTGCAGGGGTTTTGTTTGGGCAGGACCAATCAACTGGAAGATCCTGTAGTGTTAACTAAAGAAATGGCTTCTGCTCGATTTGTATCCCAATGCTTGAATGTCCCAGCACACATTAACAATTCATTGTACTGTCCAATGATCCCAGAGGCTGGTGCATGACCGGGGATGTGATACACCCAGTCAATGCCATGTTCCTTGGCCCAGATGTCTAGGAGGTTGTTTTGGAAATGAGTCACATTCACAACTGATTCAGCTCTTTTGGGGGCACAGTGTCACCACAGCAGTTGTTTTCCAATGCCCACGATAGTGTTCTGCACGGTGGCATGGGTCACAGGGTATGCTTCCAACCATCCAGTAGTTACTTCCACCTTTGTAAGCACCTGGTGCTTACCATGGGAAGTTTTTGCTAGTGTGATATAAACAACCTGCCAAGTTTCCTCATATCGGGATTTCAGACATCATCTGCTGTGCCAAAAAAGCTTCAGCCGCTTGGCTTCTTCTCCGTGGTGCTATAAATAGCTCACTCTTACATTCTCAGTCCAGGTCCATCTGAGCCACTTCAATGCTTGCACCCTGGTTTTGGTTGAGACAGGGTCCTTTTCCTTCTTAGTAGCTGGTATAGTGCTTGGGTTTTTGTGATTTATTATGTGAATAATGTTGACAGCACACTGAAGTTTTGGCTGTTGCTGAGCAGTGTCCCTGAGTCAAGGACATTTCAGTTGGCCATGCTCTGTCAGTGAGGACCTGCACAAGAAGCTGGGAGGAAGCATAACTAGGACAGCTGACCTGAAATGGCCAAAGGGATTCCCTACCATAGAATGTCATGCCCAGTATTTAAACTATTTTTACAGTTACCCAGAAGAGTCTGATTGCTGCTCGAGGCTGGGATGGGCATCTGTCGTGAAGAATTGTATTGTGCATTGCTTGTTTCACTTGTGTTCTGTTACTCCATTGCCCTTTCATTGCAATTATTGTTATATTACTGTAATTAGTTTCATCATCATTATTATATTTTTCTCAAATCTTTTTTTTTCTTATCTCAGCCCAAGAGGTTTACCTTTTCTTTCTGATTCTCCTCCCTGCTGAGGGAGGTGGTGGGGGAAAGACCAAGAGGCTGCATTGTTCATAGTTCCCAGGTGGGGTCAAACCGTGATAGCCGTTGTTTGGTACCCAGCATGAGGCATGAAGAGTTGAGATAATGATAGATCTGATCAGAGATTGTTAAAACAAAGTGGTCATAAACATTTATTACACTAGTTTAAGAGTTGCTTTGTTTGCTCTCAGAGTTCCCATGTGTGTGCTCAGGAGTGCATTATACACTCGTCTTCGTGCTGGCTGTGTTCCCTGTGGCGACGTTCACGTCCCGTGGAGTCTGGGCTGGCATTTTCGGGGCTGTGTGCCGTGCTGGGTTGCGCTGTGACCGAACCGCGGGTCGGAACCGAGCGGGCTCCGCCGCCTTCTCCGTGCTGCCCGCGCCACCCTGTGGGCCTTGCCCGTAATCACAGCCTTGCCTTCCCTAGGGGACTCAAAACAGCTTACAGCATTTTCATCTTCCTTCCTCCTTTCCTTCCTCCCGAATTCTTCGAAAGCCCTACAGCCCTCTAGCATATGAGAATTTTAAAGATTTTTACTATAGATTCATGGAATGTCCTGAGTTGGAAGGCACCTTAAAGATCATGTAGTTCCAACCCCCTGATGCAGGCAGGGACAACTTTCTCTAGATCAGGATACTCAAGGCCCCATCCAACTTGGCCTTGAACACTCCCAGGGATGGAGTATACAAAACCTCTCTAGGCAACGTGTTTGAGTGCTTCACCACCCTCCAAGAAAATAATTTCTTCCTAACATATAACCTAAACGTGCCCTCTCTGGGTTTAAAACCATTGCCCGTTGTCCTATCACTATCTGCCTGTAACTCTATCTTGCTTACAAACCCCCATAAAGTCCCTGAAGGCTCCTCTTCTCCATGCTGAACAACCTCAGCTCTCTCAGCCTGCCTTCATTTGAGAGGTGATCCATCCCCCTGAATATCCTTTGAATATCTCTGAAATTAACTTGTTGTTGGGAATTGGAATGGGCTTGCATATAGTTGAAATCTAGTTTAGGGTTAAGCGATGATTGGGAACATCCCAAACCCCATGAAAAGCACTTCAGTTCAAAAGAGGAGTAGGGGGAATCAAATTCCAACAGGGACTGCAGCTACTCAAGCCTTGGTGACAAGCATTGCAGTTACTTCAATCCTTGTGACTACCACTGCAGCTATTCAAGTTCCAGCAACAGGCACTGGGGCTATTCAAACTCCAGATACTTCAACCCTTGTGACAAGCATGATGGCTGCTCATAATCCCAGCGACAGATGTTACAGCCAGTCAGACTTCAACTGTGGCAAGCGGAGATGAACCAGAAAACCAGCCTGTGCTGGTAGTAGTTGCTCCTTTACACAAGAAGAACTGCACAGGAAAATCATCTCGTCCCATAAAAAAGGATGAGGAAGCGAAAGAGGGCAAAGCAGGGTCATCATAGGAACATGAGTTGACTCACAGCTAGAGTTTGCCACCACTCAATCCCAGTCACTGAGTGAACTGCATTAACACACAAGCAAATGGATGGGGGCATATATGACTACTGAAATTCTGGTCCTTTCTGTCAGTAGGATTATTGTGTTGGAAAGAACGTGTATATGTAGCTATATCAACAGGAAAGCAGTGAGTTTTCCCTGTCTGACTGGACAGGTGTTCTGGGATGACATTACACCTATTACGTATCTTAACTAAACTGCAGTATCATTCCTCACAGTGCTCAAGAGCATTTTGCTATGAGACCCATAAAACCCCCAAACAGTAACAACAATAAAACCATAAAAGAGTAAGTCCTCCAAGGTAAACTTACACAGGTTGTAATAGAAGGTAAGAAGGCAAATAGAGGCAGTGAATGGTCTGTAATGATGTTTATATAAATATGATAGTTACATAGAAAAGCCCGGTATTACATTGGAAGTTGTAGTGTATAAATATGTATGCAATATACAGCATGCTTTAGTATAGAATGAAAGTATGTCATATAAAAAGTTGTTACTCTGAAAAAGGGAGATTCTTCATATTAAATTGTGTTGGATTTACATTCAAGGTGTCAGAGTAACTGGAGGAAATTTGTTTCACCTTCTAATATCTTGGACCAGAGGTATTCAGGCTTCCATGGGAAAAGTTACAGAAGTTACAGGCAGGCTGTCTGGTATAAAGGAAGGTGGCAGAGGATTACAAATAATTGTTTTGCTAGTAGAGGTGCCTTTAGGAGCTTGTTACAGACAGCATAAAAGTTTTAAATAGAAACTCAGGTATCAGTTGTACCCTATCACTGCATGAGTTCAGTCATTCAAAGGATAGTAACCCTTCCATGCTGTCTGTCTGTCTTTCCTTCTGTATCTCTCTCTTCCTTTTCAGGCAGTTATGTGTCGTGAAATGTCCGAGAGCAGCGAGAAACGACATGACCAAAGTTCAGGAAAAGAGTAGTTATTTAATTAATTATAAATCGGTTTATATAACTTGGTTCGCAAGAGCAGCATAGTACTATTGGTCCCTTGATCAACCACCCCTAGAATGATTGGTGGAGGCTAAACTACACCCATTTCAAAATATTTTCTTCAGTGTACCATAACAACTCTGCACAACAAACTCCAGGTGCAAAGATAAGGAATTAGTTTACAAAACCATCTTCACTGTTTTTGTCTGGTCTGCATGTGAAAGCAATGCTCTCACAGAACACTGAGAAAAAGCTAAAGAATTTCTCTGCTTCTAACTTTTCAGCATCCATAGTTACGTTTATATCAACAGAGGTAATATTCTTCTTATGGAAGGCTGAGATTATAGAAGCCTTACACATATACTCAGAAGGCTGCTGCTCACAAGTCTCAGACAATGATTCAGATTACCTTCACACCATTTAACCTCCCAAGGAAATCTAAAAAATCAGCGTGTATTTCCATTTTTGCTGAACAATTTTCTGTGCTGTCAGCCTACTTTGCCCAGTATAAATGGTCAGGACAGGAACCTGTGTGTAGGTTGTCAACCTAACTCTTCCATAAAGTGGGATGGAGAAGGATGGGACTTAGCTAAAAAATGGAAACTTTTTTCTGGATCTTGCCCCTATAATTTTTGGTGGATTTTTAAAAAAATTTATTTATTTTGATAGTAAAGCTCATCAGTAAAGTTTATAAAGAGCATTTTAAAAGGAATCATGGCCATGGATTTCCCTTTTAGGGATCCCACCTTTTACAAGAGAGATGGATAATAATTCTCTTCAGAATAGCTTATGCTTTGCTATAAAGTAACTAAGAGCAAAAAGTGCCACGATCAGTCTGTCCAGAAAAACTGCTGCAGATGATCTTAAATGGTAAAGAAACAGTCTCCTCCTTCTTATATTTGCCTGCACAAGAGGATGCTTAATTCAGACTCCCAAGATCCTTCTGCTACCTTTGGTTGTGCACCTTTTTTTGTCGTAGGTTTACAGCTGCTTTTTTTTCGTTGGCTCATCCCACCCAGGAGTGCGCAGCCCTTGTGCTGTCCCACAGACGTGGCCACATCATGTATGCTGCTCTAGAGGGGCACCTGCTTCCTCAGCACTGTATCATCACTCCTGCTGTGAACCTCTCAGACCACTGCAGGACACGTGTGCATCCATGGCGGTCCGCATGGATACAGTTTTTTAGGAATAGTCATATGTGAGCCAAGTGCTTAATAACAGGCAAAAAGGTCCCTCATACTATCTTCATCCTGATGAAATGAAGGTAGTCATACCTTAATGTGCATGAGTATATATGGAAATACCAAAATTTGTAGGGATAACTCAAATATTACTATTTTTTTTTCTCACTGGAAAGAAGAGACAAATAGATTTAGAACAGTTCTTAGACAGTTGAGGCTGGTTGACTAAAATTTACAATGGAAAGATTAAAGAAAATCCAAACCAAAAAGAGTGTTCCACAAGCAATAAGATCAAAACAGGGTAGAGAGATCTAAAAAAAAAAAAAAATCCCAAAAAACGGCACGATTTTTTTCTGACAAGTTATAAAATACACAAACCAGATTTTTATTTTGATAGCTGGTGGAAGCAAGGCACATATCTAGAATGTCCTTGAAAACCTTGCCCTTTAAAACTGCTTAAATCTTCCAGAGGCTGGGATAAACCCCAATAGTGTATGAGGGTGTGAAGGTATTACCTGATCCAATGTTATTCTGCCTTATGATTTTTTCATCACTGAAACTATTCTTTCAGATACCAAGAGTTTATATGTGCTATTACAACTACATGGAATGGTTAAAAATCTACAGTATTTCACTTTAGACTGTTTTCTGGTGCTGATATTGAATGCATTCACATAAGCAGAGGCTATTGAGAAAAATCACTGTGAGAATTTCATAAAGTATTTTTAATAGTGTGATAATTTATAAGATAACATACTGAAGAACCACAAGCCATCAATGTCAGTAAACACAAATAAGGTAAGGCACTCACATGGAGTCACAGGTTTTTAATGTTTTTGTAAACTCAAGTAGAATGAATGCTTTTGTGCTAATATATTTTATCAAAGATTTTCAAGACGAAATAGAGAAGTATTTCTTATTAAGTAGCATTTAATTCTAATGGTTATTAATAATTGAATATTGTATAAAACTCTAGTAAAATAAATGGTGTAACAACTTCTAGTACTTCATATTCATTGCTCTTTTTTACTCCACAAAAACTTAAACTTCACAAAGTCTTCGGTAACTTTCTGAATTCTGAGCTCAGCGTTTCCAAAGCCATGACACATTTTCACTTTGAGCCTACTGATTTTAATTGCCACCACTGAAAAAGAAACAAAAAATGGAGAGAAAAAGAGGAGAACATTGCCCACAAAACACAGCATTAAAAATAGTTCTTGTTAAATCAAAGTCCTTTAAAATAGTATTTTTGCATTACAAGCTTGCACTTGTCTTTCAGAATTGAGGATTGACTTTAGAGTAGATCCTCTTGCCTATTTTAAATCACAAGTCACATAAATCATCCATTTCAATTAGAACAGTTGAGCACCAGGGTGTCTCCAGCACTGCAGAAAAGAGATGTGCAGGTTCATCCCAAGGATATTGTTTGCACTCTCAGGGAATGCAACTTTAGTCCAAAAATCAGTGGTGGGAACATTCCTAATAACATCACAAACAAACAGCTTTGACAGTCTGCACAGAACAAAAACATGGATTTGGAGGCCTGAAATATTTTATATCAGTGGCATTCTGAAACCAAGGTTGTGCTAGAGTCTTCTGCAGGCATAGCTATGTTGATCAAAGGTGTGAAATGCATTTTTGTCAGTGTGTTGCAGGAGAGAAATGGCTAAAATTAACTAAAATGATAGAAGTGATTTTTTTTTTTAACAAAGTGCATCTTCAGCAGAACTGATTGTCTGTACCATATTCCACTGTGCCATTGAAGTGCTCTGAAAATGGATGTGGCCTCATGGTTTTCACTTATGAATGTATTGTATCTTCTAACATCTCACTTCAACATCTATAGGCTTGGAGGGAGGTGAGCAGACAAACGTATCAAAATGCCCTTGTAATTTTTCCTTGTACTTTACATGTTGTGATCTGGAATCCAAATACTATGGTATCTGTAGCCTTATAAAAATGCTGAGTACTATATTTTGCTCTCTTAATGCCAATTACTTGACAGTTTCCTAAGTAAAAGATTTGATTCCTTTCCCCCCCCATGTTTACATTTTATTTTAATATGTCTGATTTTCCTACCCATGCCCTCCCTTGTGGCTTTCTGCAGTTTGTAATTGAGTACTGTAATGCCCCCTCTGTGAGGGCCAGTGACGTAAATTCTACTGCAAGTGTAGCCTGGGGAAGCTTGTGTAGCTTGTCACTACTACAAAATATACCCACAAATTTTTATCTATTGAGACATTAAGAAATATCTTTGAAATTGTGAATTCTCTTTTATTATCTTGTTACAGAAGTTTAAGTAATGATTTTACAGGTGGCGTTATAAAAAGCAGATTTTCAGAAGCAGGACTTGAATCCTCTTCCTTCATTTTTAAAAGAAACATGTCTCTAATGCTTGATAAAATATTTCTACAGAAAACAAAATTTCCTTGTATTTTACATGCCACATATTTACTAACTATAGCATTCATTTAAAAGTCTCTCTTTTCAGTTTTACCTTGGCATTTACCAGCTGGCGTTTACTAATAAAGCAGATCAGATTTCCTTCCTTCCTTCCTTCCTTCCTTCCTTCCTTCCTTCCTTCCTTCCTTCCTTCTTCAGAATATTACACAATCCAAGAGTTCCCTTATATGTTTTACAGCTTAACTGGCGTCCAACCATAAGTGTTCAGCAATACCAGGTACTTTATTCCCACTATGCTGCCAAAGTCAATGCTCTTCTCTAGGAGCTCTCTCCTAGCTTTTGGTTATCAGCAATATAAGCTACATCTATGCCCAGGTTTACCAAGGAGATGCCTAGATAAAATACTCAATGAAATAAGTAAGAAGCAGTTATTTGAATCAAGACCCATTTTCTACTACTAATGCACACTCTAACTCACTGCACACCTCATTTCAGGCTGGGTTTGTTAATATAGACAGTTTGCTAAATATGGAATCCTAATACATTTTGGTGCCACAAGTGCTTTGGTAACCTATTTCACTGTAAAAAAAAAAAAAATCTTGGGGTTTTTTTTTTGTTGTTGTTGTTGTTTTGGGTTTTTTTTGTTTTTTTTTTTTTTTTTTAGCACAGTGCTTTTTTCAAATGTTTTCACCACTAGAGGGTAGAGAAATACAGCATTGGCCAGCAAGTAAAATTTCCTTGCTCTGCAAAGAAGGTAACTGTTTATTGCTGTTAGGATTCAGAGGCTCCTCCATCATTGCTTTCAACAAGACTGTTCAGAAGGACTAAATGTAACCAAATACAGCTCCCAGAAAAAAGATGAATCAAAACCAGATAATTACCTTAATTGCTTGCAAAGAGTCCTCTGCCACCCTGCATTTGAATATCAGGATTCACTTTGACCTGAGTGCTAAGTTTGCAACACTGGGTCCAGGTATTCTCTCAGGTGGGAGAGCTGAAGATGAGCTATGTGTTAGGTAGCTTAAATACTTATGAAAGTACACAAGTTTTAATAAACCCACTTTCGTAGTGCTGGTGGAATTCTTGGTGAGTAATTGTCCTCCAAATCTCTGCTTTGCAATCCAAAAGTCTTGTGATCATGATAGCCATTTTTGTGATGTGTTTTAAAATTATCTGAGAGAATTTAACTGTACGCAAGATATCCCAACATCTGGGAATAAGTAGATGTTTAAAATACAATTAAGCTGGTTTCTAATGGTCTTTTAATTTAATTAAAATATAGTATATAATTAAAATATGGTATGTGGAGCAGAGTGTGATGTGCAGCACCTCAGGGTTAAACTCAACTTCCTGGTTAAATTTATCTGAAGGTTGATGCACTGTAATTGAAGCATCTGCAAGTTACAATCTGGATAATTAAATTCTAAGACAACTTCTTTTGAGTGCATACAGTGGAAACAAAATGCATTAAATGGAGGATGATTATATAATATATATTTTGCCACTCAGAAGGTCTTTCTAACACAACCCAATAAAATTTATTGTCTACCAAAAACAACCACAGGTCACAAAACTTTGTTGCAGACAGCTCAGATTTACCCGGTTCCTTAACTCTTCAGAGATATGCACAGTGTACAGGGCTTTAGGCGGCATTCCTGCACTCGAGTGTCCTGTATGATTTGTTCTATATTTGTCTCTTTCTTTTCTGCTTTCTTCCATGGAGTAAAAAACCTGCTCAGAAAAAAACATTTTCCCCTCCCAACAAGTCATTAATGGCTATCTGACTTCTTAGCAAAGAAATGTTAGAAGCCAGTTAATCCTGTTTTAGAAGCACCCCTGTAATTGAAAGATAGAAAAAGAACTCATGAAATTATATGTAAAGTAAAAGAGAATAAGAAGAAACACACATCTTTCCAAAAATCTGAATTTTCATATCTTTAGAACAGATTTTAACTTCCTTAGAGTTTGCTAAAAGCATTAGATGAGAGAAACCCCACTTTATTTGAAAAACATCTGTGGTAAAGAATTCCTCCTTGAAACAGTCACTTTTCATTGCCTGCTGCCATACACATCAAGAGCTTTGCTTCAACTCAGGCTGAGGAAAAGAAAAACAAAATGAGAACAAAGGTCCAGTGTGAATGAATGACCTGAACCCTGTTTATTCCACACTTCTATTATGGAATCATTTAGGTTGGAAAAGACCTCTTAGATTGTCAAGTCCAACCATTAACCCAGCACTGCCAAGTCCACCACTAAACCACGTCCCTAAGCACCACATTTACATCTTTTACATACTTCCAGGGATGGGGACTTAAACACTTTCCAAGGCAGCCTGTTCCACTCTCTTGGTGAAGGATTTTTTCTAATATAAACTCTAAACTTTCTCCTTGGCACAGGCTGTTTGATAAGGGTGAGGGGGAAGACGAACAGCCCAAACCTTTGTGTGTGGAGCATCACCTGTGTGCGGAGCACTACCTACAGCTGGAGCACCATCTGTAGTCCTATCACTTACAGCCATGGCTCTCTGTGCTCTGGAGAAGAAAGGGTCACTTTAACCTACCGCAGCTGTGGGGAAAGGCTTATTCCCACCTACCGGGTCCAGTCAGCTGCACTGACACCAGCTCTGTTCCTGAAGCACAGCCAGAGGAAAGCAGTTGCTCTGTGCCGTGTGCTAATGCTGCTGGTAACAAAGCAAAGGAGCATGACACTAAGGCTGTTTGGGAAGAGATGCAACAGTCCTTCTGGCTTTCTTGCAGCTGAGCCTGTGGATAAGGAGATGGACCCAGAGAAAGCTGATGATTTGCTTTGTGCTGTGCTTGTTGAAGGGGTGTGTTCACTGCAGGCACCATTTGAGTGATTGGCATCCAGGTCACAGAGTGCATGTTAGTCCATGCTTCAGTTTTCTCATTAGTGTTATATTCTTGACTTTGTCCTTCTTGTGGGCTGATGTCTCTAGAAGACACATCCTCTGATTCTCTATACTGCAGCTGATGAACAGATCCATGTGCACTGTGGGTGGTGGAAGTGGGAAAAGCGCCCTTTCCTGAGAACACACAAAAAATGTGTGGATACTAGTGGACCATCAACTCTCAGGTACAGCTCATCTATGACCTTTTCATGAAGTGGGCAGCTTAGTTATGACCCAGACTAGTTGAGATAATTATGCAGCGACATCATACCTTCTGTCTGTCTTGAACTGAATGCTGTATTGACTATATACTTGAACAAGTGTCAAAGGAAATCTTTAGCTTGATGCCATGCTTTTAAAATAAGTACTGATATTATTAGGAACGTTTCAAAAAAGTAGGAGAGTGGTGATATGATGATGATGATGTTTAAAATGCACAGGAAGACTGACCTAAGGAATCGTAAACCAGCTACCAGTCAAACAAACCTGGTATTTTCTTTTGCATTTACTACTTGGGGGGTCATAACTGTTGGATTAGAATCTACCTAGGGCTTTGAAAGCCTTAATATAACACAGAATGAATTCTAATTTTAGAGGAAAATACTCCACAGTACCAGCGAAACGTATATGAAATGGATTAAGAATAGACTAACTGGTATATTATGGATAAGGCAGTCTTTAGTCAGCAAATGTTATTTTAAGACCTGTTTAACTGCCTAAGATCTACCTTAGATCGGGCACAATTGATACTGTCTTTGTGACTTGGAGCAAAAAGTTATGGCTGAACACATTTGCTCCAAGGACGGAAGAAAACTAAATAATCATCAAGACAAGTCAATCCTACAGTGACTTTGGATTGCTTTATAGATGGGTCCTTTCTACAAAGGCAGGGCATTCACATGTTGGACTGCAAAAAGCAAGCTGTCAAGTAGCAGCATATCCTGGAAACAGTGACTGTGAACATGGACTACTGACAGTGTCCTTTTAGCTCGTCATTAGCTGCTAGAATGATAGTCTAGAGAAAGGATTATGTAGTCATTGAATTTATGCATAGAAAGAAAGAGTAGCAGAGGGCTAGAAAGCTGTTCTTCTGATACATTTTCAAAGGACTTTGAGAAACAGGATAGTAATAGAAAAACAATTTTAGGATCACAGAAGACAATTTACAGTGGGTTGCTTAAAAAACCTCGATTAAAAAATGTACAAAGAGGTGACGCCTCACAAGTATGCAGGTTTCTTGGGTGGAAGGGGAAGGATAATGAATACTAGAGTCACTAATATATTAATAAATACCAGTGTCTGTCAGCAGAATCTGGATAGGTCATGACAAACAGGAAATAAGCCACCATTTTGATCTCAGATTGGAGCAAACTGTTGAAGAAGACTTCTGTAGACTTCTGTCTTGTTTGGCTCAAGCTTAGATGCCTTTCTGGTTTAATACAGAAATAAGGGGATGAAACCTAAGGTCTTTTGGTATCTTGCAGGTCAGATTAGATGATGTAATGGTCCCTATTGCCATACAACTCTATGAGTCTCCAAAAAGGCTGATATCCAACATGTTTGAGCAGTTCAGTGTAGACAAGACACCCTGGACTGAAGCACACACCAGGAACCAGTGTTTTTAAGCTGTTTTGCAGGATTTTTTTCATTATAAAATAAAATTCACTGGTGCCGTACAGGAGAAAAGCCAAACTGGCCTTAAAGTAGGAATGACCTTCTTGGACCATTTGTCCTTGGCAAGCTTAATGCCTAAATAACAAGTAAGGTGTTGTCTAGTCAGGGAGCAATTGAAAGCTACTGATGCCTTTCTCAAATAGTCTTTATTTAGTTTTTCCAACTTACTGTACTTTTTTCAGTCAAGTTCCTGAGCATATGAAAAAACAATTATGCCATATTTCTTATGCTAATACAAAATGTTCACTATTAAAACAGTGTATATTTTGTTCTCCATTCATAAAATCTACTCCTTCTCCATGATTGATTTTGCAGATTAGCAGAAATATCTGAAGTCTTGGTTACAAACAAATTTCTCATTTCTTTCTTGCTCTCTCTTTTATATTAATATATGAATTTTAATCATCTAGTGTAGAAAAATATTGAAGCTTTTTTTTTTAAGGAGTCTCCTATAGCTGTGCATGTGTGACTTTATATGAACTATAAATCCTGTTACATTCTTTACCTTTTAAAAATTATTTTGGCTGTAGCTGTAAGGGGCTGCTCAAGAGCAGGACATACTGACTTTATAAAAAGCAGTTCTTAGTTTTTACAAGACACAGTCAGGTCTGCTGAATACTTAGATTCTGAGGGCCTAGGACTTTCTTAATAAGATCTTTTTGTGGAATGCAATTTTTTTTCAACAGTTATAAGTCTAAATCCTCCATTTATTTTCAGTGTAAGTACTAGACTTATGTGTGTAAACAAAGAAATTGACATAACCTTCTGCCTTTCAACCATCTGCAGATACAAAATGTAAGCACAGCTAGAGCTTTATGTATTGTGCTGGTGTAAAGACATTGTACAAAGGGACTCCATATTTCTTATGCTAATCCAGTTCTTATACTAATCCATATTTGCCTGGATTTGTGACTTTACTTAGGAATCTAACTTTCTGTGGATAAAATAATTCCCTGGCTTTCCTCCAGGCTCTGACTACTCTAACCAGCTTTCTTTCTGCAAGTTTCATGCAGTATATTCCTTAGGCAAATCTGAGTGCACAAACAGAAACATAGACTGATGCCAGTGAGCCATTATGGTCTGTCTGACATGGCTGAGCCATTTCACATGACTGCAAGTATCTGGTAGGTTATTATTGCAGACCCCAAACAATCCTCAAATTTAATGCTTGCAGATTTTAATGTCTGATTCTTATCAGGCACATGACTGCATAAACAGTTCAGTTGTCAGAGGCCAGGAGCTTTTGCACCTCCAGTTGTTGTTAATGTGGCAAAGCAAACTTCACATAGTTTCAAAACAAGCCTCCAGTTTCATGCTGTTTACAGTAGGGATATTTGCATATGCTTATTCTTCCACTTCTAGAAGCAGAAGTTTCCATCGCAGCAATGATGCCATGAAGCAAAATTTACACAGAAATCTCAGACAGTGATTTAGTTGGCTGCGGAATCATCTAAATGATGTGATAGATTTAAATATTGTCCTGAAATAAGGCTTGGTGAGAAAATAATGCTCACACACACACATGAGGTTTCTCTATTCCAGCCAATGTTTTTCCAGGTGCTTTGCTGTTTATTAACACTACTGAGCTGTAGCTCTCAGATCCTTGTGTTGTTTTGGTTTTGTTTTTTTTTCCCTCCCAAGAATTCCTCCAGAGGAACATGTCTTTACAGCCTGACAAGCATATAAGTGCATTCTGCAAGGATTCATGAAGACTGGCAGTGGGTACAAGGTGGAGAGAGGTGGTCATCAGTCTCGCAGTCAAGCTAGTGTGGACAAACAAATGATGATGCCTCTGTGCCTTATGAGTATAACCTTAGCTGGGTATAGTGTCTTTTCCCTGCTTTCAAGAAAGTTAGACCTGGAATGGCTCCCGTTGCATGTTCTATGGCACTAGTTCTCTGAGGTCTTGTTTTTAAGTATCATGAGCATGGTTTCCCTTATTTTGTTCCTCCTAATGCTGGTGCAATATGTTGTACTTAATTTCTCTATCACATATGATTATATGAAAAAAGAGCAAAGATAAATGAGAGGTAGGGGAGAGGGGGCAGTCACTGAGCAACATTTCTTTTTCCTGCCTCCTTCCTATCAAGGGATGTGTTTTCCTCCCTGTTAGGCATATTTTACTTCTCTCCATACAGTAGAATTTATGTTCACCCATTAAGAAAAATACATATATGACCTAGGGGTATATATGGCAGCAAGTCAGGAATAATTTAGTCATGAGATCATATGTGAAGGGAAGTACATTGCTGCTGGAAAATGTTCTGCTAGTATTATGAAAACGCTGGGACATTTGCATTAAAATACACATTATGGTGATAATACAGAATAGTTAATATGTTAGTGAGCGTAAGGATGAGAAATAACCAAAATTAGGAAGTGACAAGTTACCAACAGCCGATGATGAAGTTGTACTTGGACTAAGGCTAAAAATTACTCTGACAGAACATTTCATTTACATGAGTGTAGAATTAATCACTGCCCTTAGCTAATGCACTTACCAGACTCTGTGACAATATGGATAAAACCTAAATTCCTTTGTGTGTTTTTTATTCCTTACATTTACATGGAAAAATGGATTATGTCACCCTAAACCCTCAGCTCAGCTAGTCTGCCATGCCAAAGAGCTTACAGAACATTCATCTCACATTCTTCAGGAAGTTATCTACCAAATTTTGCCAGACTCCTCACTGATGAAAGTAGCATACTAGTTACTTGATAGTTTATTGTCTGTAACTCCAGAAATACTATTAGAAATACTGAAAGAGATAAAAGATAAGGAACATAAAATGGGAGATAAAGTAACATTGTGTTCTTTAAAACATTTGAGATGGAAACGCAGCAGAATGTACCATGGTGTAAGGCTATTTTACAAGAGGAATATTACATGCAATCTACATTATCCTGTGTGATAATATGAATTCTAAATATATCATGCTATCCATTTCTCTATGAAAAATATCTTTGCATCCTTAGAGTTAAGGGTAAAATTTGGCCAAAACCCCATCTATAAGGTTATATGGAGACTGTCTATACTAGCAAAGATCAGGGACCAATGCACGCTCCACTTGCTGCATCTGAAGCATGAGAGAGTTGAGGCTATAACCTCACAAGATACCTGAGAGTTCTTTTTTTTTAACTTCAAACTAACTTCAGACTGCTCCCAGACACTGAAAGCTGGAACTTCTGGAATACACCAGGTGTGGTCCTTCAGTTCATCTTTCAGTTTAATTACACTTCAAAGAAATCCAGTTTGTGCATGCCAGTTCCACTAACACCTTTACACAAAATAATGTGTTGTGTACAAGAAAGTGTAGGGGAAACTGCTTCAGAAGAGTAGATATATCCATTAAAAAACATAACCATGGCTTGATCTACTGATGACTACAATACAGGGGAATGTATTGCTTGCAAGTAGTAAACCCCTATATCCTATAACGTGCAGGAGACATTTCTTAATGCCCAGCTTTATGATTTAAGAACTACAACATGCTTACAACCTCTCATGAATTCACTTAGTGGATAGGAGCTATGTGGGAAAAAAAATACATGTTAAGGATTACAATCTTATGCTGTCGGTTCTTCTGTCAGCTACAGAATTACTTTTTATAATGCTAATTAAAACAAGGACCCTCAGGAAAATGCACATATCTTAAATATATTAGTTCAGAAGTATCTAAAAACAAGCTAAATGCTGAGCTATCCAACTTCAGGCCAAAAACTTATGACAGGTGTGCTTAGGTGGAGTTTGACAAACTCCAGCTTGTCCCTGGTGTGCTCAGGCTGCTGCACGCCCACCTTGGAAGCTGATGGTTTTCTTGTGTTGATGCTGGGCTCTGGTGGGGCTCAGTTCAGCCAGTTACAAATCTCTTCTGAATATCACAGCTTTTGGGTCAAAACTGACTCAAGTTCGCAGCCTTGGATTGCGGGATGGCCAGGGTTTTTTAGGGCTGAGCTGCACTGGGCAGGGAGGTACATGCCTGGCACAGGCATGCCCAGCCATTGGGACAGGGTTCTCAAAATTGCCAACAAAAACTTGGTTGGCAAACACAGTGCTGTTAATAGATTTGAGGTTTTTTTCCTCTGAACAAAGGCTCTGTTGTGGTTGCTTCAAGTCTTAACATGCTTTATGGTGCTCCTGCCCTCCCTCATTCCCAGAAGGATATATATCGACAAGAAAGTATTTCCTGTATACACAATATTTGTAAATAGTTTTGTGATCCTTTAGAGGAAAAAAAGATATTTGAATGACATCTGTTTTAACTCATCTGTAATTTACTTCTTAGAAGAAAATCCATTGTCCTAATCAGTTAGATGTTGCTGGACAAAAAAAAAAAAAAAGTTATGATAATCAAAGTAGATTACATAATTAAGATTGATTACCTAAGGAGAATTAAAAGTCTCTGTTATTAAATAAGTAGATAAACAGGTCAAATACGTTATTTGAAGTTACAGATAGTGTTTTTGTGCAGTCCTCTATGGGTTTTTAAATTTAAATTTCTGTAATTCATTATTTCAACACCAGAGTTTTCATTAAGGTCTTAAAAATACACATATAAAATGACAAGTAGCTCTAAAGACATCTCAAGTTTACAGTAAGTTATTTATTTTGCAGAATCTCTGTGCAACTATAGAAAAACCCAAGTTACACAAGACACTGGTTTTGGTTTCTCTGCAAGAGATCTGAACACAATGAAAGTGAGAAAGAGATAATTTTAATATTTATTTAGAAATGAATATGCTTATATCAGAGTAACATATGTCCATAGGTAAAATGTAGTTGAATGTTTAAAGGAAAATATTTTTGTTCAGGATCAGGATGATGAGGCTGATGAAACCTTATAGTGGTTTCTCAAGGAAGTCTTGGGCTGACAGAACCTGGTTCTCATGGGTGGCTTCAATTACCCACACTCTTGTTGGGAAAACAACACGGCGGTGCACAAGTCATCCATCAGGTTCTTGGAACATGCTGAGGACTGACTTCTGCTACAGATGCTGAATGTATTGACGAGGAACAATGAATTGCCCAATTTACTGCTCGTGAACCGAGAAGACTTGACAACAGAACCACCAATGTAACCCTTGAACAGACCAATCACAACACTGGGGAGTTTAAGATCCTGCTGAGCACTCTAAAGACCAGTTGTAGGACAAAGACACACAATTTCAGAAGAGCCAGCTGCAATATCCTTAGAGCCAAGCTGTGTGAGGCACCATGAGCAGTAACCATGAGATCTTTTCTCTTTCCATCTACGAATTGGCAGAAAATCATATTTGATAGGAGGTAGATTCGTTACTAAATCATCTGAATTTCTAGAACTTGCAGTAAAGGTAATGAAACAAAGAGTGGCATTACTCATAAATCCTTCCTATATACATATCAGGTAGGTAAACATAGAAAAAGAATTCCTGATTTAAGGAGAGTGATGTCCCAGGACCAAAGAGTTAAAAAATGGCTTTAGGAGGGTAGCTTCTAGAACAACCTTTATACAATAATAAGAACATTATTAACACCATTTTTCCTCTTTCCTTTTTGTCTCCAAAGCAAAGTAAAAAGATGGGCCCTTATTCCAGGAAACACCCAGAGAGGGACTAATTGATTTCCTTGTAGAAATTGCTCGTTCTCTCTGCTGTCAGTTTTCCTCTGTTTGGAAGAGAGTGTTGCTGTTGGAGAAGAGTTGCTGCTGGGAAACAATGAGCTCTAAAGGCCTGTGCCTTAGCCTGGGGAGTGAGACTTGGCCTTAAGCCAAACAAGAGGAAGCTTCCCTGCGTGCAGAGAGATTATTGCAGATGGACAGTATGTGCTACCTAAAAAAGGCTACAATTGCTCATTGCAGTATTAGAGCGAATTAGTAACTTCTTGTGGCTGAGGAAAAATTATACTCAAAAGAGAAGTGCTGTAATTTTGAGAAATGATACAATTACAGTTTATCTTTCCCTGCTGTTTTATGTGCTTTAGCACTGTCTCATGCCAGTGAAACTAAAGCATGAGATGAGTGAGAGGAATGATTATTCTTCTTGATTTTAAGTGTACCCTGTGAATGCGGTATCTGTGATGATCTGTGAAGTATATAAAACTCAGATAAGCAATAAAATAAAGAAGGGTTCTATTTTAATAAAATAAATTTTAATATTTATAATGATGAATATTAATGTATTATGAATATTAATACAGTGAAGATTAATGCAAGTATGATTACAGATGGGATAAAAGAATGCCCATGCTTACTACTACTCATGTAAAATGAGAACACAATCCAATTGCAGCCTTGGCTCATCTTTGAGGCTGATAAACACCTGACGTAGAAACTGATGCAGAGGTGGCATCAGCCACAGTTACAGATGATCTATTATGGTGAAAAGAGGAGAGAATAGATCAGATAAATGATTGTGCAAGTTGCAGTCTGAATGAGTGGTATGAAATCTCCACCTCCCAAAGATAACTTTTGATCTAGAAATCGAAGTTCCAAGTCTGTTGAGGAGAAAGGGGATGTTGCCCTGTGAGCTGTTTCTGCAGGTATAACAGCTGAGGCATTTCTTAAATATCCTAAGTGAAAGGTACAGAGCCAAAAATGTGACTTCAATAAATAAATACAACTCTTTTAAAGAGAAGTTATATTCTTTTTCTAGGCTGTTTCCAACTTTATAATGAGAGTTTAACCTTGTGTTTGTAAATATACTATATCTTCTTTATCCATGCACTTGATAAAACAGTGGCCAGGCAAAGGTGAGGAATTAGGTGATTTTGCCTATTTGGAGGGAAAAGATCCAATACACAAGAGTGTAAGCCTTCAGACCTTGTGGATCTCACACACTGACGTGTGTAAACGTCTAGGGGCTATGGCCCGTTCCCTGCTAAGCCTGGGGAGTCTAGGTACTGGTTTTGCCAAGGCCTGGAAAGGCCCTCCTCTTCGAGGCCCAAATCAATCCTGCTCCTGGAAGACACAGGTGGCAGTGAGACAGCCAACTCTGGGCAGGCTCCTTGCCTATCACACCTGTCTAGCAGCTGTTATTGCTGGACTCTACATTGGATTTAGTTTCTCCAACTTAAAAATTGGATATCTTGCAGGTGCTCCAAGGCAGCTGAAGACTTGGACTATCAAAGCTGTGTGCCAATAAATACTATACAGTGAAAGAGTGATTATTTTTTCCCCCTAAGAATTAAAAGGCTATTTTACCACTGCTAATTTAAAGGAAAATTACTTCAAACTGCATCCTTTGGAGACAGACTTTAGAGGCCACATATTTACAAATTGGCACTAAAGAGGAAGAGACATATCTGTTTTTTATCTGAGCTCTGGTCAGAAAAAAAATTAAAGATTTTGATAATTATGTATTTACTGAAAAGCTTGTATTTTATGTGTGGCTGCACAATTTCATGGCATTTCCCACAGAGATCATAATAACTGCTTTGTTCACTGTAGACTTTGATTTTCAACTTTGATCAAAGCAATTCTGAATAAGAAATAAGCATTTTTCACTCCATTTGATTCTTCTGAGGTTCTGTGAAAAAAAAAAAAAGACAATATTTCAAACTATTTTTAAAGAAAAGATATGCAACTTACGAGCCTGGAGAAGTCTATATGGTTCTTATCATCTCATGATATATAGCATTATTTTAAAGAATAATAAGCCCTTCACTGTAGTATATTGTGGGTAAACTGGTTGCTACCTAAATTCGTAAGTCTATTTGACTTTGGTTAGGTTTTGGGTCTAATGCACTAGCAATGAAATAGTTACTTTAGCATTTCCTTTTGCAGCTTTCCATTACAATATAAGTGAAATCCAGATGTATTTGTTTTCTTCCAAAGAGTTACCTTGGGATACAAAATCACGGCTAATGAATCTGAATATGTTGGATCAGATCCCAGTCCAGCTATCTGAAAAACCCAAATAACATTACCTCAAAAAAACTAAACCCAAAATACATTAAAAATGCTTTATATGCCAAATAATTATGCTTATTGATCATACGTTTTTTGCTTGACAGGAGGAGTCAGCACAGTTGAGACAGTGGAATAAAAAAATTACTGTAGAGGTAGTCTTTAAACTATTTTTTTCTCTCTTTACTTTTAAGAAATAGTTCAGAAAAAATAGGCTCTCTGAGACTGAAGGTTTTGTAAGTGAATTTTATCCCTTTATGCCCCAGAAAGTTTTTTCTCCTCACGGAGTTCTAGTTTAGACATCTGAAAAGAGATCCTTACAATGGAAAATGTAACTAAATCCTAGCTAGGTTATGACACTGCCAGTGTAGTATTATATTAAAATTATTTTTAGAAAACCTAACAATTTAAAACAGAGCTGCTGGAGGTAAAGCAGCTGGATAATTATACAGAGGTGACAACGTACTTACTTCAGAAGCAAACTGTACAAAGGTAATAGCAAACTTCAGCTTCTTTTTCCTCCACCAGAACAGAAGATCTTCTCATCTCCATTACTGAATTTTTGTTCCTGCTGTTTTGATCATGATGAACGACCCTGCTGCTGGTGATGTAGCACTAAAGACCCTTTCCAAAGAAGAGCTGCTGAAGTCATCTGCTTGCAGTTAGGAGAGGTGAAACCTCAGAACGTGATTAAACTCCAGCACGTACGGAGCACATAGCACTGACCCGCTCCTCTGCCTTCCTTCCAATATCCTCATGTTTCCAAAGTGTCTAGAGACTGGCTTTTCCAAGTAATGTTGTCCAGAGCAGAAACAATAAATCAATAAAAAAGGCATACCAAACATCTTCAGCAGTTTTGGAGTATACAGTATCCTTTATTAATGATAGGAAGTGGCTCATGCTCAGCATCTCAGTACCTTATAAAATGAAAGCTGCAAATTATTCAATACCATATTAGATAAAGTTGCACATTGTTTGTGCAACTGTTAAATCAACTGATCACTTCTTTGTCTTCCAATTCGCTTAACCTGTTTCCTACCTTCCTAGAGGAAACTGCAGGATTTTGCACCTTATTATAAAATGTATTAAAGTCACTAGAGATTTATTATTATCCCTTCCAGTAAGATAGAAATGATATTATACTATTTAGTGCATCCTCTTGGAAATCAAATGCCAAAGGCCACACCTCTACTGAGTGTAAGTGATCATATGCCATTAAAATTTAGAGATCCAAAGTCCTATTCTACCTACAAGTCCAAAAAGGTACATAAAAACTAACAAATTTCTTCTTTATAAATCTTATTCTCAGAACCAAATTACACTATTTTTCCATTTCTGGCATTGTAAGAATGATAAGGTCAGTGTGTGAGTGTCTCAGAAAAAGAATAGTTTACAGTATCTCACATAGGAGTAGAAGGCAGAGGCAAAAATGCAGTGAAACAGGTTTGCTTTGGCCAGCTAACTTTCACAATGTTGCCCAACACAACAGTGTTACTTTTTTGACTTACAAAAGTGAAGTTGAACAAGGAGACATCCATTTCCAATAAATCTATTTGGGATGAACACAGTTTTAAATATACCTATTCTACATCCTGAATAAAGATTTAACATTTTTGACAAGTGACAAATATGAGGGTAAAGGCAAAAAGAAATGGTAAGAAAGAGAAGGAGTCCTTCCTGTTTCAGAAATCTTTGAAATATTGTTTCATTCCCTGTGTAGATTATGAAGGAGTGGGGGTTTTTGGTTTTTTGTGGGTTTTTTTTGTTTGTTTTTTTTTAATATTATTATTTCTTTGATTATATTCAATTTGAGTTCTGTGTGTATTATTTTAAAAATAAGTAACACTATATGCAAGCTTCTGTCCTTCACACTGAAATTCTTCACACACAAGATTAAAATTCCAGACAGATATGATTATCTGATATTGAAGAAAATAATTTGGTTTTGACTCTTTCCTCCTACTTCCTTTGGATGACTTCAAATTACTCTGTCAATACACTACATTCCTTTCTGGAGAGCAGAGAACATGAATGCAATATGATGAATATTATATAAACTTTTGTTGACTGTAAGGCTTTTGAATCAAAGACTGTATTTTGTGCTTTGGTCATACCCAGAATATTGCTTGGAAATTACTTAATTAAAGAGGAAGAAAGAATAAACAGTACATAAATTAGAAGCAGAGAATTAATAGTAAACATCCCTTAACAATTTATTGAATGCAGAAAAACTCAAAGCTTGGGGATTTTTAAAGTAATTTTCTTCCTGCTTTCTAAGTATCCTTGGATTGACACATGTGTGAAAAATTAGGTCAAACAGAAAATCGTTTGGGGAAGTTATAAGCCAGAAAGCAGAGAGGAGATGCTGGGATTCAGCCTCAGTACGGATAACTACCATCCAGTGTGCATAACTGCACAAATAAACATATTAAAGAAGTAATGTAGTAAAGGTATTTGTTTATATTCATAACTATTACTTGGATTTGTCAGCCAGGCAGTCCCTTCAAGTCTGACCTAAGCAGACCCACTGTGGCTGCAGGAGTCCAGTGTCTCACAATGGGATTTTGGAGTTACATAAAAAGAGCCTTCTGAGCTTTTGAAGATGAAAAAAATGTTTTCTGCTTTTCGAAACTTTTCCTTTTTGACTTTGTGGTGTAAGAGCACGATGAGAAGCAGAAGGTTTTGCAAGAAACTGAGGAAGCACTTGAGCATTTGCAAAGCAGTTTGAGATCTAGGATTTCTGGTGACCTTGCCTGTTGTTATCCAAGTCACCCAGGAAGACTCAAACAACAGGCACAGCCTGTGGAAAAGTAAGGTACTTTTCATGCATGGTAGTCTCAGTAACATCCATAATGAAAGATGGTCTTAACTCAGAATTGAAAGATAATTGCGCATATAACCAAGCTACTCAATACTTCTGTTTAAGAACAAAATGAAAGGAGCTAGGTGGGACAGCCTGCCTTTTAAACTATATCAGGGACAAAGATGTGATAACCTTGGAGCTGTGTGTGTGTTGGTGGGCAAGATTCAAAATTTTCCTTACTATCTGGTCTGTTTTCCACTCCAGTGTCATTATGTAATTAGAGTAAAATAGTCTTTAGGGCAGAGTCCGTGCTGAGGTGCTTACCGTATTAATACACTTGGCAGGCCTGCAGACCAAGTTAAAGACATTCGAATTATGGAAATCAATTTTCTAACTGTTTTCATGGTCAAGGCTGTAAGAATTGCCATTCAAAACCTTGGTATGGAAGAAAGAAAAGACATTTCTTTCTGTTTTGGATCAAAAATCTTACAGGAAATCCTTCAGATTTTGATATCCTTGGCACTAAACTGGTTTATGAGTGAGTTGGATTTTCATTAGAAAAAGACATGAGACTTTTGTATAGCTTAGGATCCATTTAAAAATACTTGGGGCCTAATGCCTTGAGGTTTTGAAATCAATGAGAGTAGAGAATGCTTGGTATTCCCGGAATTATGCAAAGCCTTAAAAATTTTTTAAGGTACAGTGTTTCTTTGTTATATTCTACATGAAAAGCATTAATTTTCAGTAGAGTCCCTTTCTAAGGAAAGGGATCATGGCATGTGCTGGTGTTTAATATAAATACAAAATGTATCCAGGTTTTAGATGGGTTTTGTGTAAAAGTGCTTGATAATTTCTGAATACTCTGATCAGAGAAATTAATTTTTAACCAAAGCTCTACTGAAAAACAAAACCAGCCAAATTTTATGCTTTTAAAACGTTTATCTGAAACCTCAAAATTCTTGAAAGCCAGCTCTCCTCCCCATCAACCTTCATGAGCTTCTCCTTCTCCGTTTTAAAGAAATGTGATCACTATCTGCATTGATTTGTATTTAAACACAGCACTTCCAGGAGGGAAAAAGTACTCTGTGGAGAGGGTTTTATTTACATGGGAAACACATCTAGCTGACAGCCATAGCTTAATGACTGGCAAAAAGCCCTACAAACACTTGCCTCCTATAATGCCAAATCGCACTGCTTTCCAGAAAAAAATATTTTCCTCTTGTGAGACCTGCCATTTGCACAAGTCAGTGTCAGGGATGGATTTCAGTGCTACGATGACAGATTTGGAACCCATAGTGTAGTTTACATGTCAAATAAGATTATGCAGACATTCTTCACTTTTCACAGCAATCATTCACAAAATTCAAGAACATCAATAGATTTACAGCCTGCAGAGTGTGAAAATGTTTTGAGGAGCAGCGTCATGCTAGATCGCTCACCCTTAATAATGCTTTTCCACATTTATGTCACAAATAAAACCAGCTCAGGGCAAACCAAAATATTACACCAAATGCTGCTGGCCTTCCATGTAGAAGGGTAAACAGAAGGCATCAGACCATCTAGCTGGCTTCATTTGCAAAGTAGTCGATCTTAATGAAAGATTATTAAAGATCCCCCACAGAATGGGACAAGGGCTTAAAAACCCTGATGCTCCTGCAGTGAAAATAATGTGTCATGCTTAGTCTGGTGGTTTGCTCTTTTAAATTTTGGGGGCAGCTGTGATTTTCTGTCACTGAGTGATTTATTTATTTATTTCCTATTAAAGGAAACGGGGTCAGTAGAAATGCAATGTTACACTGTTCTTTTTTTAGGACGTACTCATCTGCTTTTAAGTATTTTGGTCGTAGAATCATTTAGGTTGGAGAAGACCCTTAGGATCATTGAATCCGACTGTTAACCCAGCAGTACCAAGTCTACCACTAAGCCATGACCCTGAGCATGACACAGACCAACACATTTTGGAGGCTGAAACAGAGTACTTCCCAGATTAGGTGGGTCTCACTGATCCAACTTTCTCCCCCCTCCCAGCCTCTCCCATGCAATCCCTTTTCATCTATGGTCCTCGTCAGTCCTGTCACTCCTCAGGCTCTGTAGCAATCACTCAGCCACATTGCTGGCTCAGGTCCCACCTTCCGTGTCAGAAGCCTCAGGCTGGTGAAGTTGGTTAGTAGCACTTTCAATGGCAACCAGCAGAGACATTTTCTTTCTTTTAAAGAGCATCTTTCACTTCTTAGGGAAATATTAACCCCAAAATTTCACAATCTAATTTTGTGATAAGAACGCATAGTTCAGTTACAAAATAATCACCTCTCTTTTAGGAGTATAGCAACATGAGATGCTATCCTCACCTTGATGATTTTGGGGGTCTGGAGAAATTCTTGTGGAGACCATGCTTGCCATTCCTTTCTCCCTGCATTGGAATTGTTTTTTTGCTACCAGTCCTTCCGCTGTCATAGAAGGGCAATATGAATGTCCTTGGGGTATCTCTACCTTTCTTTGCTGGAACATTATTAAACAGCTCCTTAGCCAGCAGCTAACTCTTTCTAAAACATTAGATTACTAGTTTGGTTGATGATCTTAAAAAGAACTTTTTTCCTCATCTCTCTTTTTTGTTCTTGTAATGCTCAGACACAGACTTCCTGTACACAAGGGACCACATTCTTCCAAAATCTTGGATTTTCTAAGCAGGGAGTTAATTTTCCTAGGAGAAAGTGCACAAAGCCACAGTTAATTCTTGCTGCTTAATGCAAAGGTTCATGGGTAGATTAAGAAGTTGTACAAAACAACATGAATACGGCACACAAAACTGCGTGAATGACATGAGATTACATTGTGCAGAAAAGATATTTAATGTCATTAACACATTAAAGTTGACACTCTAGCATGCATTCATGACCACTTCCTACTTGTCAGCAGCTTCTGCAAACAATTAGGAGGCCAGTTTCAGACTAGAGCTGAGAGAGCCACGCTGCCTGAGAGCTGTGTGGCACTATTTTGGTGAAATCAGAGACACCTTGCCACATACTCAGCTTCAGCTATATCAGAGATGTGTTTTTCTACATACTACTGAAATTGCAGACAGCAGGTGTGATGCCACCATTTTCAGAGTCCTGCTTTTGACGCTAAAATAATATTTAAATGTGCATTTGATTTCCAAATCATAACTTCTTTTAAAAAATCTTGGAAATACTGCTGAAGATCAATAGGTTTTCTAGAGACACTGTGGATGCTCCATCTCTGGAAGCATTCAAGGCCAAGTTGGGTGGGGTCCTGAGCAACCTGATCTAGTGGAGGGTGTCCCTGTCCATGGAAGGGAGGTTTAAATGAGATGATCTTTAAAGGCCAAAAATAAATCGTTGTATGATTCTACGATTTATTATGATTGATTGAGGTGTGTCAGGACGTATGACAGTATATTTATAATTATTCTCAAGACAGTTCACTATATTCCTTTTCTCGTCATTTTGCCCAACCTTAAAATGCCATTTAATTCTCTATCCCAGCTTGCAGGTGGAGGGGTAGTAAAGCAATCATGCTGAATTGTAACTTCATAAAACAATTTTATCTGAATGAGATTGCTCTGGGATCACCCTAGACTTTACAACATGGAGAAGGCCAGATGAAAAAACATACCCTATAAAAACTGACTTACACAAGAGTCTTATTTAGCAGGGACAATTATTTTTTTT
>VZTE01002317.1:372586-457550 GCA_013397775.1 Eulacestoma nigropectus
CCTAAAAAAACTGACTTACAAAAGAGTTTTTTTTAGCAGGGACATTTTTTTTTTTTTTTTTTTGTGTGTGTGTGTGTGCAAAAAGAAAACAGTTGTGGAAAGGGCGAAAATTGTGTATGAGAGGATTTGTGTATGAACGAAGGATTTATTTCCATATCTAGATGGGATTTATTTTGAAGGAAACATACCTAATTTCATGCGTTATCCAGTAACTCATAATATGCCAAGTATACAATATTTGTGTAGATAGTTTGCGTGAGCAGACAGCCACTCGTGAATAGGCTGGCCTTCTGCTATACCAGACCTTTCAGATACAACAGTCCTGGGAGAGCCTAAGCCCTACCCTACACACAGAAAATTGAAATACACACCCTACACACCTTTTAATTGAAACATCACACATGGCTTACCTGACTCTACTGTCCCTCTTAGGCCAGATGTTCCTCTGAGACAATGACTCCAAGAGAAAAAGAGTGGTTCTACAAGCTATGAAGTAGTCTGCTCTGTCAGGAGGGACACATCTGATGGTCTCATTTTCTTGCTCCATTTTGAGGCTTCCAAACTTGTACATATGTCACACAGGCTGGAGATTTTTCTGGCAGCCAAATAGATTTGCTTTTCCTTAAATTTGTTTGTTTTGGAGGGGGAGGAGAATGAGTAGGACTATAAATCAGTCCCTTCTCAGCCAGCTCAATTTGTTTGTTCTTGGCCCCATCTGGGCCCCATTATTTGCAGAGCACCAGGGCTGCAATCAGTAAAGCATGGGGCACTGCACAGCTCCTTACCACTTAGCTTCAGAACAAATGTTTTTGGGGGAAATTAGGTCATAAAATAATTTCCTGAACCTGTGTTGTATAAGAAACTGGAAACAAGCATGTATTTCAAAACAGAGCTCTGTTAGGGTGTCTCTCACTTTTTTTTTTTTCCATCTCTTGGTCATATAATGTTGAATTAATTCTGTTTTAAATTCCATAATTGATATAATGGCAGTACTTTGTAATTGGGTTAGAAAGGCCTTGTTATTGTCTACAGTCATATTAACGATCTAATCACATGATGTTGGTATCTCAGCCATATGTGTATTGTATACTTGACTTTCTAATCAGATGTGTTGGACAAGAGTACAAAAATCTCATTCAACATAAGTATTTGAGTAGAGTGCAGAAAGGAATGCAGAACAGCTAATATTAAGTCACTTATAGTGTTTCAACCAACTGAATGGCAAACCATAATATTGTTCTTATTTTAATCTAATCAACAGAACTTGGTTTTAGAAACCTGGTGTCGGTCAGGATTTTGAGGAAGGATATTGTTCTACAAAACACACTAAGTCACTGTAAAATGCATCTGCATGAAAATCAGTGTAAGCTGTTGTATGACATCAGACCTTGTAAGTATGCTCTTGACACACATTTAAGCGAGAGCAGCTGATCTTGCTAAAATCAATTAATTGTAGAGTCAGTTGGAAGGAAATACTGGAAGTTACCTAGCCCAAGCTACGACAAATCTAGCACCACCAGCACTACAAGAGGTTAGCCATAGCTTTGTCTAGCCCTCAGTCTCTTTTGATATCCTCTTCCAGGGCTCCACATTTCGTTTATGTGAATGAAATGGTTTATGCTAATACTTGACTTGAATCTCTCAAACATTCTAATTCCCTCTTGCAGACAGGACCCAGATACAAAAATCTGAAGCAGAAATAAGATTTTCTGATTATCAGTGTGTTGGGACTATGCTGGTATTGTGTGGCAGGTACATACATTTTATTTTGGGGTTTGTTTTTTTTTATCATTTATTTGTATCGTAGTTTGTTTTGTTTGTTTTCTAAAATGTTAGATATAAGAATATCACAGTCATCATCAGGATGCATAAGTCATACATTTTATCCTAGAGGAGCTGGAAATATTTTGTTTATGAATTAGACATAAATCTTCACACCGTCAACTCAAATGTACAAAATTAGAATTTAAACTCAGTAGGATAAAAACTCAATACAGCTACTCTTGTGTCAGTTCAATATATAGAGGTGATCACAGTTAAGTTATACTGAAATAAAATATAGAATAGTCATCATATCATTTAGGCTGGAAAAGATCTCTAAGATCATGGAGTCCAACCATTAATTCAGTACTGCCAAGTCCACCACTAAGCCATGTCCCTAAGTGCCACATCACACATCTTTTAAATACCTCCAGTGACGGTGACTCCATCCCTTCCCTGGACTCCCTGTTCCAATGGTTGACAACGGTTTCCATGAAGAAGTCTTTCCTAATATTCAACTTAAACCTCTCTTGGTACAACTTGAGGCCATTTCCTCTTGTTCCATTGCTTGTTACTTGGGAGAAGAGACTGATCCCCACCTCACTACAGCCTCCTTTCGAGTGGTTGTAGAGAGCCTCCCACGAGCCTCCTTTTCTCCAGGCTAAATAACCCCAACTCCCTTAGTCACCCCTCATCAGACTTATTCTCCAGACCCTTCACCAGCTCCAATGCCCTTCTCTGGACATGCTCCTCAGTGTCCTCGTTGTAGTGAGAGGTCCAGAACTGGACACAGTACTCAAGATGTGTCCTCACCAGTGCACAGGGGAAGAATCAGTCCCTGGTCCTGCTGGCCACACTAATGCTGAGACAAGCCAGGATGCCATTGGCCTTCTTGGCCACCTGGGCACACGTTGGCTCATGTACAGCTGCTGTCACCAGCAACCCCAGGTCCTTTTTCACTAGGCTACTTTCCAGCCACTCTTCCTCCAGCCTGTTTGGCTGCATGAGGTTGCTGTGATCCAAGGGCAGGACACAGCACTTGGCCTTGCTGAACCTCATACCACTGGCTTTGGCCCATAATCCAGCCTGCCCAGAAATCTCTGCAGAGCCTTCCTGCCCTCCAACAGGTTAATGAGACTGAACTTTCTTTGATCTGCAAAAGGACCAAGGGTGCACTCAATACCCTCCTCTAGGTTGTCGATAGAGGTGTGAAATAGGACTGGCCCAAAGACTGAGCCCTGGAGAATACCCATTTGTGGCCAGTTGCCAGCTGGATGTAACCCATTTCAACACCATTTCTCAGGCCTGGCCATACAGACAGTTTTTATCCAGTGTAAATACAGAAAATATGCAAAAATACTAATTTGGAAATGTTGTCATAGGAATACCAAATATTTAGGTGATTTTACCAAAAACTTCCAGGTTCTCTAGCTTTTCAATATATGTGGATTTTTCCAAGGAAAATGAGAACACTTCAATTAGAATATTAATCAAAACCCCAGCAAATATTGAGTAAAAAAAGCATTAAACAAAAAAATTCAGAACTCTCAAAAAAGTCAGTATGATTTTCTGCAATAAAATGGGAAAATATACATCAAGACATGCTTTAATGATGGCAAAATTTATTTCTTCATGTGTTTGCTGATTTTTTTTAATGATCACTGTAGAGTTTGTAAACCTGTACAAAGAATGAAACATCATTTTGACTATTGTGTTGTAATAAATCAACAGCCTATTTAAAATGTGAATTAGAGAGCTATTATTTTTCTCTTTTTCATCAGGGCAACCTTTGATAACTTTCAAAAAAATGGAATAAGAATGTCTAAAGCAAAATATCAGGAATAAATGTTACAGACTGGAAATTTTCATGCTAGGCTTACATTGCTAGCTAATTCTGTAGGAGGAATAAAATAGTTTAAAAACCCTCTCATTGATATCTCTGTGATGGAAAAACTACAAATTACCCACAACTCTCTGCGTGCCTTGCTTTCAGATGTAGGACTGGTAATTAAAAAAAAAATCCATTCCATCTGAAGTGATTTCTGCTCATTTCCTTATTATTCTAGATGGCTGTCATCATTTTATAGGAAAACAATGGCACTTGTCATGTCAGTAGTGAAATACCGTAACTATGATTGATATTCTATCCATAAAAATATCTCAACTCTGAATATTTCATGGAAGACCTGCAGGACAGAACCAGACTGCACTAGTATGTTGTTGTTGTTAATATACTCCATTCCAGTGGTCAGAAAGGTCTGACCTGCCGGTTGTTAAAATGGAATGGAAAAGTGAAGTGCATGAATATCTGTCTATTTATGGCAGTGGAAAAGACCAAAAGTAGGACAAGGTCATTTTGTCCACAAAAAAGAGGGTATTTGGAAATGCATCTCAAGCACAAGACAGGATACTCTGAACAGCCCATAGAACTGACATATGCTATCTGCCAAGCTGGGATGCATTAATCGTTTAGACTCAGCTCCTCTTCACCAGTTTGCTGTCCTACATGTGTATCTGTCACATGAAGTGTTATTTTTGGAGGTATCTCTATGTATCTGTGTAATGAAAACGTTTTTTGAAGTTTGAATTAACTGGCAGTGTTTAATCTGGTGGGAATTTTTTTCAATTCTGCACATATTTTTACAAGTATGTTTTTCAGCTTTCTCTGACACGAGCGCTACTGGAAAATGGTTACAGGCACAAGCAGAAAAGGCATGCTAGGTAATGACATACACATTCCCAAGTTCAGTCCTGTTATACAAGTCAACTCTCAATTGAAAGCTGCCTAGATCAGACAAACTAGCAGGAATCCCTTACCAGAAAATTGTGAATTAGAAATGACCTGATGAAATGTTTGGGATTTTTAAAAATATGAACAACTCTTATTTTAATTAAAAAAAAAATTGTTTATTACAAAAAAATAATTTGGAAAAATAACAGCATCTGAATTCTTAAAACCATATTAAAAAAAACCCCCGGGAGCGCAGGATCAGAGACTCTTGGAGCCAAATTGGCTATGTACCCACAGCAGAAATCTTCAGCGCTGGATTTACCTCAGCTAATCTGAGGCAAAATTCGCTGAAAATAAAAAAAAAAGAGAAAGAAAAAAAACCACGAGGTCTCTGAACAGAGATAGGCCCCTCCCCTCCCTTACCCAACACCTGGCAGCTGCAGGGGATGTTCACCAGCTTGGCCCCATAGGGGAGAGAGAGAGGGGGAAGGGCTCTGGGATCCTACTCTTATACCCTCTTAGCTCTTCCCAGAACCCCCCACTGTCCTGCCCCATGGCACAAGATGATTGGTGAATTCCAAGGTACATCACAAGTTCCTTTCACCAATGGATCATTTGCTGGGGAGGGACATTGGTTCACAGAGAACAGGTGTTTAACAATTTAACTATCTTAACAAATTTAATAACTATTAACTTGGTTATAAGATGATTTTTATATGCAAAAGCCAATTACCTAATTTCATATATGACAGGGATCATATGAAGAGAGCAGCCTATCTGCTTTGCCAGTACCAGAACTGCCCATGATGCACTGATTGATCACAAGGTCTGTAATAAAAAATGTAAAAAATTCTCGAAACAGATGGCTTAGAAGGATGAGTCAAATCTTCACATTATGCTGAGGTTTTGATCTCATAGAAGGTTTCAGTCTTTGGGTGTTTGAGGAATGAGAGGAAGAAGGTCAGTGATAATTAACATCTCCATGAGAAAGTGCATTGATTAAAATCTAAAAATATTTTATTTTGATTACTTGGAATAGTTATAGTTCACAATTAGTTTCTGCAGTTTTCCTTTTCTTAGATTCAAACCTTGTTCATTTAAACCCTCTTTTAGTGAAAGGTAGTTTAGTGAATGCTTTGCTTTGGCTCACTCTTTTCTGCAAATTGCATTCGGTTCTTGTATTCATTTCTTCTGCTTGTCTTGTTTAACTAGCAGTGCTTAGGTACAGGAACACTGCTTTACAAAAGGCCACAAAGAAGTAGCAATAAGAATAGACACTTTCAATCTGTGCAAAGGGCTTTATTGGATTTGAAATTGGATGTTGCAAGGAAGCCATTGAAGGTGTTTAGAATTATACTTACTTTCTTGCATTATCTGAAGTAAAAGTGAAAAGATTTGGAAATCATGTGAAGCCTGAAGGTTTATTTTCTGTGATTATTGTAAGTAACCGAGTAGGTGAATTGTAAAACCCAAGGTGTCTCTAACAGCAAATTTCTAGAAAGGTCTTATCTGAGCTATTGGTAGTGAAGTCAGAAGTTGTACTTAACGAGAGAAAATGGTAGACAGAATCTACTTCCTATGAAAAATGTGAGACTGGATGAGTAGGAGTAGTGACACTGTAGAAGTGACTTTCTGAGGATATAAACAAGGCAGCTTTGGAGGGAAAAGTTATGGCTTTCATTTGGCTAACTTGTATTTTGAAAAAGCAGTTAAATTTTTATTCTGCAAGACCTCTTCGGATCTCAAACAGAATTGCTCACCAACCCTACCAAGCATTCAAACTTGGTAGGGTTGGTGAGCAATTCTTCCAAGTTGTCCTGGTTTTCAGCCAGGACAGAGCTAATTTTTTTTGCAGTAGCTGTGAGTTGGCAGAGCCTAGAGCCACGTGGGCACGTGTGGGTTGTTATTCTCTACCATCCACATTGCAACCGGAGGATGAAAGTAAGGGATTCTCACTTCCAGAAAACAGGGGAGTGTGGCTTGCAGTCAGGAAGAAAAAGGTGGTTCATTGTCTCAGGGCTCGCTCCATCTGGGTTCCAGTCAGTGAGCAATTTTTGTATGTAAATCACCCTCTTTTTTGTATACTTTCATTCTTAATATTGTCGCTGTTGTTTTTTATCTCATTACTGTTTCCAGTAAATTTTTCCTATTCCAGCTCATGGTTCCTGCCTTTTGTCCCACTCACTGGAAGAGGTAGTGGGGAGGGGATTGGCTCGTGCTTTTCATTTTAGTGGGAGCACTGAGTTAGAGAGTGCCACAAGCCTAACTTTAGCTAAGGAGAGGGCTCGAGAGGCCGCAGGCTGCAGAGAGCAGTTTCAGGTAAGCCGGGCCCCACGCCAATAGACCTCAAACAGCGGCTGGGCAGCTGGCAGCAGGTGTTGGACTGGGGCTCTGCAGCCCTTCAGAATGCAGTGAAGTACTTTTGAATGTAATCCATTATTGTCAGTTACTTTCAACTTCAGAGAAAAAATCTGATCTGTACTCAAATTACTGTAACTTTATTTATGAGAAACATCTGTGTTTATCACTGAGAAACAAGCTCTGCTTTGAGCTATAAACCACTAAAAATATTAAACTGTAGAACTTCCGAAGTCAATTAAAGTGCATAGGAAAAAACAATTAGTTATGCCTAGATTTATGGTATCTGCTATCAGTACATCTACTACATACGGCTGAGGACATATTTGGAATGTTAATTTTTTAAAGTATTAGTATATTTGTATTGTATATTTTTTAAAGTATTAGTATACTTGCACCCAGCCTCCTCTGTGGTCATTGCAAATAGCATGTTAAATGCAAATCCTCAGAGAAAAGAGATCTGTGGTTCCTGGACCTTGGTTTGGAGGAGAGGTAAAAAGGCCAGCATTAGTTGAAGCCCTCTGTGAATGCACAGATGTAACTTGCATCTTAATGTCTCTACCATAGAATGAATCTCTTTTCCTGACAGAGAGTATCCATATGTTTATCTCAGGAAAAAAAAAAAGAAAAATGTAATTTATTTTACATGGAGAGTTATGAATAGAGTGGTGCTAAGATATTAAAATAAATGAAAGAACCAAGTTCTATTTTGATATTCTTATATTTAAATATATGGTATGAAAATTTCTCTAGACTTCTGTGAAGATAAATGTGTTTGTGTTACAGTGTCTTGTATTTTCCATAGCCTATTGAATGATTTTGTAAATATCCTTGCAAAGTTTTTGTTTAGAATTAAAACTTCAAAACTCATTTACTCTAAAAATCAGGATGAAAATTCACTTTTATAGATATATTATTTTTAATTTTTAGAAGGATTCCTCCCCACCTCACATCAAGATGGATACCTGCATGGATACCTGCAGAATCATTGGCTCCTTTGTCTAGACTGGACAAGGAGTAGAATCATGTAATTAATAAACATGAGCTGGTATTCTCTATGGCAACACAAAGATGTGACGACAGCACACACCAGTATTCTTTGTGTAAATGTAATCAATGGGCAGCAGTAGTAGTAACCTACATATCTGGGGCACGTACTGGCAATCTGGTTTCAGACTCTACAACTGCATATTCTACTCCCTAATTTGTGCTAAAACATTTGCACCTTCATAGCTAATCCATACCTGAAAAAGGTATGTTATCCTGCTGTATACTAAAATCACACCTTCATTTTATACATATGATATTAATAGATAAGCCACAAAAAGATCTGTGATTATCTTCATCCCAACTATTCATGAATATGAGTCAAACTTCCCAAATCATGGAATTACTTTAAATATCATCTAAGGGTAAGATATTCTGGGCTCTTTTTCCTCCCCTTCTAGCTTTTGACCACTAGAATTTTTATTTGCAGATTCTTCTGCAGTCAGGAGAAGGAGAAATGAACTGTTACTTTTTTTATGAACTCTAGGAAATGTAATTGCATCACTTTAAGGAACTGTGACAATTTACCAGGAGTTTCAGGAGACTTCTAAGATCTGATTTCAAAGAATCTTGAATTTAAAAGCCCGAGAGATTGGCTAACATAAATTGCAGCTGGATTATTAAACTTCTAGACACTAATTACATTTGAAAACTCCATATATTCTGCAGAGCAGCAATCTAATGATGGTTGGTTTTGTACATTAATATTTATTCCTAACCATTTATCTTTTAAATTAACCTTAACCGGGCTCTGATTTACATACATTTGTTAAGGTGTATTTTGAAACATCGTATGAACACATCAGCATTTATTGGTTTTTACAGGGGTTATAAATGATTGATTACACTGCTTTAATCACCACTCACTTTCTTTCTGTAAAGAGACTGTGGCATAAAGCTAGAATGGACATTAGAGAGATAAGAACGGAATTTAATATAAACTGCAGTCACAGGATGTAGTAAGAAATATGGCTGCCCCGAAATAAAGTCCACTTCTGTTCACGTAATAGTGGCAGAGGGAGAGGGAGGGAGAAGTAGTCAGGAGTGCTTCCCTAGTTACTTTACCAGGAAACTCTGGATCTCTCTGTTGTTAATTCAGGAAGTACCGATATATGAGGAGTTGTGACAGAACTTTAAACAAGAGAGAGTGAGCTCTGATTTTAGTAGTAACATTGGAATTTCCACAGCAGTGAGCAAGCAACCTTCCAAACACCTTGGACACAGGACAGAGTGGAATTCTAACAAATTAAACAGTGTGTATGACAGCTAAGCATGCTGTCAATGGAGTATTTTCATATACCAAAAACGGGGATGAAGAACAAAAGGGCTTATCCAATGTAAGAAATATAACTTCTCTGGAGTTTGGAAATTGTTTGCAGTTTTAGACTTGCATTATATTTCTGTTGGTGACACTTTGGGATTTTTTTTTTCATTAGTATTATTGTTCGGCACTGACTTGAGTCTTCACTGAAATCCAAAGGATTTTACAGCTGATTTTAGTATTTTTTAGTGTTTTTTTTAGTATTCCTGATGTGGCTTTCATTACATTGGAAGGTCTATTCATTTACTGATAGGAGCAAACCATTTTCTATGAATTCTTATTTCTTTCTCCAAAATATAGATAAGTCTATATAAAGAGCCATAATGGATCAGACTAAAGATAATCTAATTGTTTCCTGTTTATGTAAGTGATAATAACAGCTGTATAGGAAAAAGTGTATGAACAGGGAACGAATAGCAGCATACTTTCTCACCACCATCAGATTTCCTGAGCTTTATATTTAATAGCCCTGATTGGGTTCTTCCATGAATTTGATCTAATTTTGAATTCATGTAGACTATTAGCATCCACAACAAACTATCTAGTTATATTAATTCCACTTTCTGGTTTTGGGACTGAGTCTTTAAGTCCCAGCAGAACTGTATTAACTTATTCTTTATCTGCAGAAAGCATCCTAGATGACAGTGGGAATTAGATCTCAGGAACACATATTAAACAGAAACATATTCAATGTTAATACTGAAATAATAAGCCCTGTCTTCCGAAGAACGTAGTGATATCATAGACATCTGTGCTCCATCAAGTTACATGTCTGAGTGAACTGTTCAAATATGAAGATTCAAAGCCCCTGGAGTTATGACACCAATGCTTGGAATTTCATGGATGTCTTGTTTATATACATTTTCATTCTCTGAGTGACAGTAAAACAAATAAAGAAGAAAGGTGCAGATTTCCAGAACAGATTTGCCTGGAAAAAACTCTGTAACTTCTTTATTAAAAAGATGAGGCAGTCTTTGGGCTAATTTAAGACCCATAGTAAATCAAGTTATAAAAGCAATTGAGTAAAGATCTACAATACTGCACTGGACTCTTTGCATATATGAGCATATAAATCACAAAAATTGAACTGTCATTTAAACACAGCTTTTACCAGAGCTAAAATATGCCTATTCTGGGCACAGGCTTTGATCTGACTTCATAGTTCCTCGGAATTCAAATTCAAGAGAAGTTGTCTTTCTCATGATTGGCACTGAAGAATGAAAGGTATGGAAGGCTTGAGTGTTTATTATTGGCAAAATAAATAGACAATTTTTTTTTTTAACTAGACTGTGTCCAAGAAAATGTAATGGTCAAAGACCCAGGCAAAATTAAGTAAGAAATAGATGAGGCAATTTTGGCTACATTATGGACTACAAAATGCACCTTTTATTTATGTTTTTTCTGCAGATTGGGTAACCACCCAAGCAACTTTCAATATGTTTTCTTTCTGAAGCAGTGTCCAAGAATCAGGGCACTGTGTGGGGCAGCCCTGTGGAATCAGAGGCAGCCTGAGGAGTTTCACAGAGCCAGGAACAGGCTGCTTAACAAACCCTGGGAGCCAGGATTTGAACTGGGAGATTTTTTTGAGAAATTGCTGAAGAAATACAAGGCTGCAAATGTTTTCTGGAGAATTCTTGATCACTTCTAGCCTCTTTTTTCATTTATACCATATCTATGGAGCATATAGGCATTGGCTGCACAGCAGTGGATGGTTTGGAGCTGGTGTCACTTAAAAATAAAAAAAACTTGCACCTTTAGATGCACATGCAGATGCAGATTTTCAAGAGTATTTTAGCAGCTAACCGGAGGCAAACAGTCACAGATTTTCAGCAGCTTATTGAAACATTCTGATTTGAAATTAAGGTGCCAAGCTTACTCAAATACTTTAGAAAACCCCACGAGGGACAGAACCCATCTTTACATGCCCAAAAGACTCTTAAAGTGTCATCACTGTTCCCAAGGAAGAACCAAAAAGGAAAGTTAACAAGCCAGGTGTTAGACTGGTGTAAAGGAAAGTGCCCTGGAGTGACCATGTCGGGGATAGGTGAGGACAAGCTGGATAGAGGGGATCCTGAGCACGTGCCCCATTGACCTGATCTTCCTAACAATGAATCAGAAGCCAGGAAAGGCTCAAGGGTTACTGTGACCCTCAAGGTCTCTTACAGGCATATAAAATCTTTCCTCCGCTAAGGGAAGGATCCACAGGCCTTTGCACATCTTTCCTCCTCAGTGAGGCACCAAACAATGAAATGCTTACTAAGCTGCAATGGTGGAGAACATTGACTTTTTAGTTCTTCTAATTAACTAATTTCTTTTTCAGGCTTGCATCATGACAAAACAAAGTTTACTGACACTTCCTCCCCCAAAAAAGTCTGTCTCTCCCATCAAATTAATGATTACTAATTATGTCACAGTGTGACATATGCAGACTGCAACATTATTTATATGAGGACTATGAGCAGGATCTGAGCAGGGTAACTTATTTCATGGGTCAGTAAGGCCTGTGGCAGCCTGAACAAGTTATGTGTATTTATCCAAGAGAGTGCAGTATAAGAAAGTTTAACAGGCGTAAAATTGGACACCATGGAAAAAATCTGTGTTTCTTCCTTTTTTATCCCCCTCCCCCCCACTTTTTTTACCAAATGATTCAATGATCTTGCTTCCTTCAACATATTTTTTTCCATTTTGTGAAGTAATTTGGAGATAAAAGTAGTCTACTCCAGAACACCTAATTCTCAACTCTCAAATGCAGAAGCCAGGAATCCCAAGCATTTCTACTGAGGGTTTCTGTTATAATTCATTACTAAAATTTGTTTGGATTACAACTTGCAAGTCAAAGAACCAGTGAAATTTACAGTTATTAACCATGGACATTTGATTCCACTCTTCACAGTAAAACAACAGTGAATGGAATTGTCTCCCTCCTTTAGATACTGCCGTATTGCCTCAACTTTATGGATTTGGGGATTCAGCTATATTTAAGAAGCTCATCTGGTGATTAATACAAGTACTTAGTCAACATTTCCCAGCTCTTCTTTTTAAAGCAAAGAAATAAGTCCCATATATTTTATAACATTTTAAAGCACTTACCTTTTGTCTGTAATCACAACTGCGATGAAAATCAAACAGGAAAACCCACTGCATTGTTTCAATATGGCAGTAACTACATGTTGAAATTACTTTTCAAGCAGAGAATGAGAGGATGAAGATTACAACATCAGAAAGTTCTTGTTTTATGTAATTCTTGGTCTTTCCAATCCGGCATGATCCCAGTGATAGCATTTTTATGTCATATTTATAATGTGAGTCACAAGACTAAGAAAACTCAGCTCCCAGCTATAAAATTTCAGAAAGTTAAAGTTTATAACAAAACAACAAATGATGAGCACATAAACAACCCCGAATCTCCATAAACACACCTGAGCATCCATGCCTAAATAAAACTGCAAAGTAATGCAGGGTTGTGGTACTGTGGATGGTGGTATTGACATGGCTGCTACAATTGTATTTATGGTTCCAGGAAGACTGTACAATCTTCAAACCTACAAGTTTCTGTCAAAGTCTGCTGTGCAGTTAAGCCACATGCTGTTGTCTTGATTTACATACTCAGGTGGCTTAAAGCTCATCTTTATACAGTGGTAATGCTGCTGGAATTCAGTACAGGTGTGGTTCCCTTCATTACTATGAGGTTTTCCTGTGAGGTGCTCTATGTTGTGCCAGAGAGCAGAGATGACAAAGAAACAAGCCTGGATTGGTTTCACACAGATGCATCAGATGCATACTACAAAATACATCAGAATAAAGGATCTGGCCTGCTCATTTCTGTTCTTAAGTGATCACATTTTTTGCTGTTTCAGTCCTTTCTTCTGAAATTAAATGAACTGAAATACAAATATATTTGCCGATGTATAAATTAATTAAATCAGTTTTAATTCCAACTTTGAGAGACAGAAAAAAGATTCCTTTCATAAAATGGTGGAGGCCTGCACATCATCATTAGGAGTTCTGCCATGCATCCCTTGAGCTGCTGAATTTTTACTTTGAAAACTCCCACGGTCTGCAACTGACAGGAGCAGTAAGTCTCAAAAAGCTTGCCAAAGTTACCATGGCCTTTTGTATATTTTTTTAAAAAGTGATATTTGGACCAAAGTATGAAGTGCTGCTAGGTGAGGCAGTTGTTTCTTTAAGCTTATGGACTAGAAAGCTGTTGAGGAGTGTGTTACTCATGTCTGAGCTGGTTCTAGTTACGGGAATCCAGTGCACTGGAAATTTAGGCATAACAGCATCTGGAGCTCGCAGAAGTGCTGTTGAGGTTTGGCCAGCTCAGATGAAAAAACGAATCAGATCTTTCCTTAATAATATATAAACATTTTGAGATATCCCTGCCTGAAAACGTGCTGCATCCTGATGAAGAGTTGCAGCTTGTGCTTGATACTGCCTCAAAAGACACTGATGTTCTCGCAGAACAAGACCTGCCAACTCATGTGGAAGTATGTCTCTGTTTTTAGAGGTCCAGATGCAGTCACCTTTACCTTATGAATAATCTCACTGAAATTACTGAAATTTAACTGAAGAGCAGGACAGGATCCAACCAGAGTAAATTTATCAGAATACAGACCCAAACTTTAACTATGGAGTCTCATTTTTTTTACTTACAGAAACTGGAGAAATATCCTTATAAAAATCTCTGAGACTGAAGAAGAACATAGATGGAGGGTAGATGCTTATGCAACCTGCATGTTCATACATTTGCTCAAACATTTTTCAAGTATCCTTGTTCTCTGAAAACACTTTGCTGTTGTTGTTTATGGTTTTTGTTCATAGCATGTATTTTTAAAAAATTTTCTTCCATGCTCCCAGTGTTGTGTTTTGTTTGTTCGCTTGTTTATTTATGGGTTCTTTTTAATATCAGATTTACAGCCTTATTTGCTTTAGATTGGGCAATTCTTCAATGCTTGTATTGTCAATTAGTTTTCTACTCATGCAGGGAAGAAGTGAGCAAGTGCCACACACTGCTAAACAGAATAGCAGAATTTGTGTTATCTACTGCATATGTGTAGCATTAGTATTAACTAGAGTATAAATTGCTGCTTTTCTGTTCTTCAATAATGTCCTATACTGGGAAAAGTATTGCTCAGTTCTTTAGACCTTCCTCTCAGTCCCTGATACTCTGGCCAAAGTGTTGTACTAATTTTGACAGAAGCCTGTGTCTCCATTGCCTCGTACTGTGGGTGGCCATTCCCAGCAGATTGTTTTTTTCCAATTAGGTTAATGCTTTTTAAAGACATTTGAATTTTATTATCTGCTGTAGGTACATCTATAAGGAGCAGCACAATGAGCAATGTGTTGTTTATTCTCTAGAAGTGGGATGGATTATCATCTCTATCACACATACCAATAAGGCATCAGAAGGCAGCAGCCTCCACCCTTTGGCCAGAGAAAAGCCAGGTTAAATCATCTTAACTGTAGCTAAAAGTCAGGTGAAAACTGGTAGGGTAGGGGGGTTTTGTGTCCATGGATTTTTGTTTTGTTTTGTTATGCTTATTTGTTTTTTCCCTTCAGTCAAGATTCTGAATGTAGGAAATATTCTCATTCTGGATCAAAATAGAGTCCCTGAGGTTTGGAAATCAGTATTCCTGTTCAGTGAAGGGAAATCCAGTGATGGTACAATTATACAAAAAATCAAGTGTATGCCTCTAAATCAGCAGATGTGTGGACTCTGCATGAATTAAATAAAGAACTAATTTCTGGTGTAAATGTATTAGAAGGACTGACATCTTTTTCAGGAATATTGTAAAAGGTCATTTGTAGACACAATTATTTTATCATTAGGCCTAATTACTGATGCAGCAAATAATATCACTTCCAGTGGCTTATCATGGCAGAGCTCTCTTTCAGTTATTTTAAAGCAAAAAATATTTGAATAAATTTTATGCCAAAATTTTTGGTCAATCATTCAGATAAAATGACATCATACAAGGTGTAGCATATTCTAAGGAAAAAACCCTACAAGCAGTAATTTTCATACAATATATCAAAGTGAATTGTTACTAGATTTTGAGGTTTTAAAAATATGAGACTGCTGTTATGCGGGTGCTACAAACACTGTAAAACAGTAAGTTGACTGAAGGTGAAAGGAATGTGGTAGTAGACACTCATTAACTTCCTTTCTATGGTGAAAAAATTCAGCAAATTAGTTTTGAGTCTGCAGGGTCCATTTAAAACTAAAAACATCTGCTCAAGAGCTGTTGAAATGCCACTCAGAATGAATTAATTTTATCTAGAGAAAAAAATGCCATGCAGTGGTCAGGAATGGACTTGAAAGGATAAGCTAATATAAATTTGAAAGAATGGAACTGCAAAAGGAGACAAATATTGGAAAAGACTGTTTCACTTACTTTTTTTATTTCTTATGCTCACTTATTTGGCTCTGCTAACACAACAGAATGCCAGTATTTGGATTTCATCATTGACAATTGATGCTGATATTCCTCTTTACCCATAAGACTAGTATTTTCCTATTTGCTTTGATGGGAATTTTGAAATAATGAAGACATTTGGATCTATATTTGGCATGGTTTATCACGTGGTGAAAGAACTGGCAAATTGAGCAACATGACTTAAATGTATGTTCACTTACATATGCTAAGACACAGGTGTTTAAAAAAATCTTTCAGATCCATGCCAGAAAACAGTCCCTTAAAAGAATTGGAGATATTCAAGGTTTGTGTTAGTGCTTTTGGCCAGACTATAGTCTAGTAACTGAAATGTGGTCATCTTCTACAGAATCAGATCTAAGGTATTTCTAAAGAACTGAAAGTGGGTGAAATTGTATAAGAAATTAGGAAGAAATTCTTAACTGCGAGGGTGGTGAGACATGGGAAGAGGCTGCCCAATGAAGCTGTAGATGCCTCATCCCTGAAAGTGTTCAAAGACAGGTTGGATGGGTCTTTAAACAGCCTGGTCTAGTGGGAGGTGTCCCTGCCCATGGTAGGGGGGTTGGAATTAGATGGTCTTTAAAGTCACTTCCAACCCAGATCATTCTGTGCTTCTATGGTTCTATGATAACTCTTCTGTGTGAAAGGTGTGTATAGAGACAGTCCTATTAGCCAAGACCACACTTGAGCTTTAAACATATCACTACCATTAATGTACTTTGCAAGTGTTGAACACTCATTGTACCTTACAAGATATCCTAGGTTGCTTGTCTTGCAAGGGCACATTGCTGAAGCCAAACTTAAACAACTTAAACAATCTACTTCACTGGTACATTTCTATCTAAGATACGGTTAGATTTAGATTTTGTGATGATCATCATAACCTGGCCTTGGAATTTGATTTGTTTCAGTGATATTGATACACAATCATACCCATGAACCATAAAGGAGTCTTTATGAAGGTCACCTACATGGGAGTGACATCAGTCAAGTGGTGAAGCATGTCACTGTTGGCAAATTCCAGAATAATGTTCGTATTTACTTGCTGTCTGCTGTGTTCAGCATAACATCTTCATTCACACTTCCTTTTCCTGAAATGAACAATACCACTCATCCCGAAATGAGGAGAACTAGGTAAGGTGGGAGGATTCCTTCCTTTTTGTTTGTCTTCTGATTCAGAAAGCAACATAAGCATATGTAGAAATACCAGGTTTTATCATGAAAAATCAATTTCCTACAAAAGTACAAGACCCAAAATTATTTTAAAGATGAAATTTTTATTCTGTTTAGATACAACCCTTCCAGGAAGCTCATATGTATTTCTAGTTTCTCATGATCTTTAATGCTTCTATGGGCCTGGCAGCATTTTAGCTTGATGCGTGGTGCCCTCATGGATCTCTGGCATCTGAGTCTGAAAGTACTTTTGAGTGCAGGAAAACACTCACTGCGTCCATTCAAACAAAAAGGCTCTAAGCTGGTGTTCACAAAATAAAAAAAAAAAAAAGGTATCAAATACCTCTAAAAACTCACTAGGGTGCTTATTTTCAGTCCCCCAAGTGGAAAGTTATTCAAGAACTCCACTTTCCCTCTCATGTCAAGCCTAATGGGTCTGTGATCCTTTTTGTGAGACACTCTTGTGCACACAGTCAAGAAGATAATGAAGCAGCCAAGGCACAGATATAGCATTGAGAAATAAAGATGCTCTGGGGTTTTTTAGTTCTCAGTCTAAAAACAGAAAAATCTCTTGATTTTTAAAGCATATAATTCTTTTCAATAAACGGCAACAAACTTCAGCTAGAAGAGAAACTTTTTTTATTACCTCATTCACCTTTCGGCTCTGTTCCTACCAAACTCCATTGTGCCCCTTTCCTGTTCCATCCCAATGCATCTTTTCGACCTTGAATTCAGACATTTTCTACTCCCTTCCCTACCATTTTCTCATGTCAAGTACTTCAGTCCCACAGACTGTAGCTCTTTAATAAGAAAAGCTGTCCTTTGACTTGTCTCTTTCTTTGCTGACACTACACCTACTTTCCCAATTAAACCTTTTCCTCTTCCCTGACAGTGGCAAGGTTCAGAAAGCCTCTTTCCCATGGATTACAAATCTGTTGTTTTAACCAGATCCCAACTGCTCTCTCCTAAATTCTCCACATATACACACAAAAGTTGTAATCCTTGCCTTACAACCACTGCTCCCATTTCAGTCTGCAGATTGTGTGCTTTTCAGGGCTCTGCTCAAACAGTTCTGTGTGTTTACCTGCAGCTAAGTCTGCGTTTCTTCTGTAGCACTGCCTCTGCCTGCAGTCTGCGCTCTGTACAGAGCAGATGTACAAAGCATATTGAGCATCAACAAATCATTTACTCTGATTAACAGAGAGGCTGTAGGGACAGAAGTGCTGAGGTAACACAAGGAATGTTGTACGGGAGTGGATGTTGGCCCTATGTGTATTTGTGTCAGTAGAGGCACATAAAGACACGGAGACGAAAAAAGTCTGCTCAGACAGTTAATCACTTACCTCCTGTTGAGGTAAAGCCCGAGGGGCAAGACATCGCTGAAGTCCCCAAATGGTGGGCGGCCCCCGACTCATGATGAAAGGAGAAACCTTGCCCTCTCGCCACTCCCCCAGAATTTCCCCATTGGCTCCCATGCCTTAGTCCCGCCTGTGTTCCACCCCTGGGCCCTTGGATAGTTGGTTCTGTGACCCCATATAGGTGAGTGCCTGAGTTTGCTTCGATCTCTTTCGTGTTTGGATCTCCCGTCGATGCTGTGCTGTCTGCTTCAGAATAAATCTACACGAGGTGCCCTCCGGATTCTTTGTCTCTGGTAACGCATGAGCTATCCTAGCTAAGGTGTGAGCGTGTGTTTAGTGCCTTCCACCAGCACGGGTGAGAGAAATCTGCCAGCTAGAGTGCTATAATGCACCACCGGGGCTGGTCCCCTGCCAGGGACGGTTTTCAGGTGAACGCGGTCAGATCTCAACCCCCACGCTTCGCCGCGTTCAACCTCCCTTCTAAAATTTAGCAATTTTAGCAATTTTTTAGCAGAAAATGGAGCACCTAATTTGCCTAATTTACTCAAAGCCTACACTCCTTTGGCTGTGAGCATGGATTTTTGGAAAAGGATCCCCCATTTTGCAGCCTGGATGCTCAGCCTTGGACCTCTGAGCACCTGTTGATTAACAACATGCCAGGAGCAATTGAGATCAGGACATTCTAGATATGCTGCTCTACACCTTGCAGGTGATCTGTACATTTCCTGCAACTCTTGTCATGTCCAAACATTCTGAACTGACTGTGCCTTTGCACAGACCGCTCTTTTCAGGACTGCGGCCTAAACAGTTTAACTGCATTTGTTCAGCCACCATGTCCAAAAAGTGGCTGGATTTTCTTCTCCAGGTAAGTAGCAAAAATACAGCCTGTTTCTTACAGCATTTTCCTGGAGAAAACAGCTTTTCATGGTTTGGATTGGTACGCTGTTGGCTGGGTAAAAACTGTCTGGATGGCTGGGCCCAGAGAACAGCGGTGAGTGGGGTTACATGCAGGTGCTGGATGGTCACAAGGGGTGTTCCTCAGGGCTCAGCATTGGGGTTAGTCCTGTTTCCATCAATGATCTGGATGAGGAGATTAGTGGACCTAGGGAGTGTGCCCAGATGGCCAAGAAGGCCAATGGCATCCTGGCCTGTCTCAGCAATGGTGTGGCCAGCAGGACCAAGGCAGTGATCGTCCCTCTGTACTTGGCACTCGTGAGGCTGCCCCTAATATTCTGTGTTCAGTTCTGGGCCCCTCACTACAAGAAGAACATTGAGGTGCTGGAGCATGTCCAGAGAAATGCATTGGAGCCAGTGAAGTGAAGGGTCTGGAGCACAAGTCTCTGATGAGGGGTGACTAAGGGAGCTGGTGTGGTTTAGCCTGGAGAAAAGAAGGCTCCTGAAAGGAGGTTGTAGTGAGGTGAGGGCTGGTCTCTTCTTCCAAGTAACAAGTGATAGGTTGAGAGGAAATGTCCTCATGTTGCAGCAAAGGAGATTTAGATTAGATATTAGGAAAGATTTCTTTGTGGAAACTGTTGTCAAGCACTGGAACAGGCTATCCAGGGAAGCGGTTGAGTCACCATCTCCGGAGGTATTTGAAAGACATGGCTTAGTGGTAGACCTGGAAGTGCTGGGTTAACAGCTGGATCTCAAAAGTCTTTCCCAGCCTTAATGATTCCATGATTCTACGACTCTAAGCCTCTCGCTCATGTCCCAGGAGGTGTGGGGAGCAGGTCATTGTCACACTACTCAGGAGAGCTGTTAGCACGTTCCATTTACCAGCTTGTTCAACATATTTATTTCCATACAATTCTAAATCTGACCTAACTTCTTTTTCCATCCAGTTCTTAAGAAAGTCACTGTGAATCATCCAGTAAGATGAAGTCACTAGTGGGCATCCAAAAAGGAAGAGATGGGAATTCTTCGTGCATTACTCCCAGACCCCGGTGGGGAAAAATACTTCTGCAAGGAAGCTGGGACTATGTAAGGGGCTGGAGGGCCTTCACCACTCTTGCTCATAGCTCATCCCCATCAAGTAGCCCCTGAGATCTCCACTGTATGATGCATAGATATTTCCTGTCCCTTTGAGATAGGTCAAAGAGCACGTTTCATTTCCAGTGTGTTTCACAGCCCGGATCCTTCACTGAGCCAGCTGAGGCTCAGAGTTTCTGGGTCCCTCCAACTTAAAAGCTCTCAGAGTCCACAACATTTTATTCATGCTATTGACAAATTTAGAAATAGGAACATACTAACAGGAGGTGGAACAGCTTGTGTTATAAAAAGAGCTCCTTATGTGCAAAATATTTAATTTATGCAGTTCATTAAAGCATCCTATTGTTTTGAGTTCACTAATTTCTGGTGTATCTGGGCAGCAGACTTAAGTCACAGGAGGAAATTATTGAAAACACTTACAGATCTGTTAAGCAAAGCAAAACAAAAACCCAAGGCAAAATCTATCATATGCAGAGACTTCTGGCAGCCGTTGAGAATTGAGTGAAACAGCTTGATCCACTGAAAGAATAAAATATTGGATTCTGACTTTGTATAGATTTCAGATATATAGGCCCAAGATTGTATTTCTGAAAAAACACAGTCAATTGCTAATTCAGGATGGAGATAACCCAACTTAATTTCTCTCGTTTTTGTTTTTGTTTGTCTGTTTTTAGTTTTGTTTTGCTTTAACTTTGGGGAATAATTCAGCATCATGCCTTTTTTGTGTTACCAGAACTACCTTGCTCTTAAAACTTGTGGAATTTTTCGTCTGTGTACCACTGTGTCTACATGATTTATCTTCAGATATTTGTAAATACATGCTGCTCAAGGATATCTGTTTTTTTAATACTTAGATTGACAGGACAGTAAAATCTAGACTGAATATTTTCCTCCATAAATTCTTACATTTTCTGTGTAGTTTGTTACATATCCCCTCATTACTGATTATTGCAGTAACTTTTTTTTTTGAGCAATGTATAGTACAAGTAGATAATTGTTCATTTGGTCTACAGATTTCTCTCTGCTCTTTGCTCACAGGTTGCTTTTGTGTTGTTGAGTTTTTTTATTTCATCTTCTCTAGCCCTCACAGTTGCTGTTTTTTTTTTTTTTGGTTTTTGGCACTGTCTATTCTACCTCCTGTCATTTCTTTGCATTATTTGATGAACATTAAATTTATAGGGGTACTTCTGCCTTTATTTTCCTTCTGTGAGTTTGAATCACTTCTTTTGTCTTGCTGTATGTCTGTTACTTTTCTGTCTCCATAGTCAGGACTTTCTGAACAGTTCCTCTGTAAAAGCAGAACAAATTTTAGTCTATCTTTTTTTTATTATTTAAATCAAAACAATAGAAAGGAAAATAAAAACAGTCAGGAGAGGATGGAAAAATTTAAGGGTCTGTATTATTTAAGTATTACTCTTATTAAATATTTAAAGATACAGATTTTTAATTTGGTTTACATTTTCATTAGATAGGATTCACACTTTCAGCTGTGACTCTTGTCATTTTAGGTGTTGATGTCATGTTAACATCAAAATGTTTTACAGAAACTTACATATTGTTTCTCTTTTGCCACTTATGTCCTTTTTGCAAAGAATGTTTTGTGGGACTAGGAAAAAAGTTAGGAAAACAGTAAATTTCCCAACTTCCAAATTAGACCTGCACAGCAGATTTTGCTTTTAGAATAATGTTTTGGTTGCAAAATGTCACTGCTTCCACATCAGAACATCATGTAGAAGTCCATTGCTGTAGAGGAAATTGTTACAGTGCCACTGGCATGCTATGATTTTCTGCCACCCTCTACATTGCAGGGAGCCAGCCAAAAACGTAGGAAAACCACAGCAGAATTCCAGTGTTTCTGTTGCCTTTGACAAGTATTAATGTTTACTATTAAACTGAATAGAAAATACTCCTCTCTTGCTGAAAGTAGCAGCACATACATTATGAATGCAACGTGCTGCTAAAAGGCATCATTGTCTAACTGCTGAAGGCATTCAGTTTTGCACATACACTGGAAAAGCGGGGACACATTAAGACACTTAAATAGTAACCCATGAGATTAGTATTAGGCAGATTGTGCCAAATGCATGAGGACACAGCCATTGAGCACATGGGCTGCTCTGGCCGTGGTTGCCGTGGGTTTTGGCAGACAAATGGGAAGGTCATGAGGAAGAGGGAAGACATGGAGGCACCACACCACAAACGGGGAGATACAGGCACTGGGGCAAGGATTTGGGATGAGAGCCAGCTGACTGAGTCTCACATTCATTGTGTGGGATTCGGCAGATTCAAATTACAAAAAAAAGTGTTTATCCAGGCATGCTCCCAATACAATGAATTTTGATGGATATGACTTGGAATGAGAGTTCAGCTCTGCTAAAACGCATAACCAGCACCATACAGTGCTGTGTGGACCTGGATTTTGTGTTTCACTGGATCTATTACCTTCCAAAATCAGATCTTTGCTGAATGCACAGTATTTTCTTTACAGCTGTGGAATTCAGTTTTGGAAGACAAAATAACACTGAATGTTAGAGCTGCACAAAATCTTTGCTATAATCCAATCTGCTGCATGAAAGTATATCTAAGCCACTAAGAAGGCATTACCCATGAACTCTGAATGAAACCTATGGTTCAGTTTTGAGATATGACTTAATTTTCATGCAGCTAACTAACCCTTGTTAAAAATTCCGGACAACAATTTCACTGTATTCTTTTCTACATTTCAGTATGAGACCTTGTGGGATAAAGTGTGACTCCTTTCATTTCACTTGTGCTCTGAAGAACAACAAAATTTTAAAGATTTATATATTTCTTAGTAAATAAAGACCAGACGTTATATCAGCTTGGGGATGATGAGAACCAGGACTAGGTCAGAAAAGTCAGATATGAAGTTACAGTTATTACATATCTGGTTTCTGAGAGGCAGGATTTTCTTTAAAGAAAGATTATGATCCAAGATATGACCCTTCTATAATAAGGCCAAGCGCATTACTTTGTACTATGTTAATCTCTACTACTGAGATTGCAAAAATTTGATTGTAAAGGCAGTAGTGCTATATAATCCCCATTTCTGTTATTTTAATTTTGCTCTGGCAGTGTTTGTCAGAAACCAGTGCAACTTGTGTGGAAATCAAGTTGGCCAGTGCATAACTGAATGCTTGTTTAAGATTTAGGTTTATGTGCAGTTTGAATGCAGTCTCCAATGTGGCCATGATCAGAGTTCGAGTATGGAAAATGAAGTCAGCTGCTATTTTAGAACACAACAAAAAATATATCTACAAAAAATAATTTTTCTTTTATTATCTCAAATTAAAAATTAATTTGAACAAATTACATTGTATGGTACAATTCAGATCTTAACAAAATTTTGTTTTCCATCCTTTTTTCAAATATAGATTATACTAAAATAGAAGCCTGTGAAACATCAATGCCGATTTTCCTCTGAATGAGATTGAAGGTTAGGTCTCTGAATCCACTGTTGAATATTAGATGTAGTTTTAATACATGTTGAATACTTTTTTCCAGATTTCAAGTACCAAGACTTGATAGTGATGTTTCTAATATCCTGAGGAACTCTACCTTAAACTTTGGATTTGAGTAAGATGTGCTTATCCTTTCTGGATACGAACATACACATGTTCAATAAATAATAAAAAAGAAAAATATATACACTCTTAATGGGTAGCTGGGGGCTATTATATGCATTAGATATCCAACTGCATAGCTGTTAAACATCATAGTGTCAATTGTCTCCTTGAGAGACTGGTGTTTTCTTCCAAGTCTGGACTGGTATTAGAACCGGTTACAGTTTGTGGCATGGTGGTATTAGTCAGTAACCATGGCTGATATTGTTGCACCTGATGCCCTTAATGCTGTCTCTGCTTTCACCTAGGTAACTCTAAGGACATAACTTTCCTGCAGCAACTTTTGATGTAGAAAGGGTTTTGGCATAGATTTATTGACAGTGATGACATTATTGCATTTATTAGGATATACAATGTAGACTGTAAAACTGATTAATATTACTGTTTGAAAAAAAAAGTCAGGTATTTTCTTTGGCAATAGATGTGGAGATTCCTAGGTAATTTCCATGCTGCATGGAGGGGAGCTGCTGGAGGTGTCTGCCATGAGAGATGTCCTGCACTGAGCTTGCACTTTAGGTTCTCAATGTAGTTACTCAGGAAATTAAAGATTTGTATCCATGTGATTTATGCATTGCTGTGATTGTGAATAAGTTACTACGGACAGGGAGAGGAAACATTGCTCAAAAATGAGGAGTTAAAGTGGGAGGTAGGCTGCTGGTGAGAGACCACCATCCCACTGTGGAAGGCAGTCTCAAGGAAAGATAAGGCACAAGTAGCCCAAGCAGGCTTTTATACTAATCTGACATTAGCTACGGTTTTCGTCTGGGAGAATTATTTTATTGAACTAGAATATTTCTCCCCCCTCCCCTTTTTGTTTATCCTTTAAATCACATGCAGGAGTTACAGCCTTCATTTTGCCAAAGAGTGTGTCTTTGGAAGAAAAATTAAATTTGAAGAAATATGATATAGTTTAAACATTGTTTTCCTGAGGGAAAATGTGCTACCCAATAATTAGTAACAAAGTGACTTATGAAAGGTGCAGTTTATTTTGTATTTTGTGTTTGTTTGGTTTACAGAGCTGGCAAATATCATGGAATAATGAAGTGGTGACACACACCATTCAAAATCAATCAAAACTTCTGATGCCTGAAAACCCTTTCAAATAGTGAGAAAGTTCAGGCTGGGAAATGAACAGATTCACAATAACAATTGCCTGATGCCAGACACCCTTGTAAGGAATTTCTGAAAGGGAAGAGATTATCGTGCCACTGGATAAATAAATAAAATTCCTCTAGCTGAAATACTCTCAGTTTTTATCACGACATTTTGTATTGATATACGCAGAGATGAAATTATACAAAGACATACGACGTTGCTGTAAAAATCTAAAGTGGTTTCTTTAGACTTTTTTAGACAAAGGAAATATCAGAGAGATTAGACCTGTTTCCTGTTAACATAGATACATAAGGTGAGACTGAAGAAAAACACACTTAACCTTTTGGAAGAGGTAACTAAGATTCTCTTATATTACAGTAGTTAGGGAATTCTAATGAATTTGAGAACAACTGGATTAAAAGTATTTTAAAAATGTGTAACCAATGGAACTGCATAAACCCCTCAAGCATTAAAATGAAAGTCAGCTTCTTGGTGGCAGGAGCCCGGGGAAAGTTCTCAATGGGTTTTGTGTCTCCAACGGCCCATTGCGTTTTTGTCAGATGCACCCAGAGCTGACTGTTGTCACAGACAAGATGTAGTGTCACTGCTCTGATGTGGGATGAGAAAATCTATGCTCCACTGTTTTCTTACGAGGAAGAAAGAGTCCATTAAGACACAGGAATCTGCTTTTGAATCACTCTTCATTGGAATGAACTTCTAAGCCCTCCAGTAGCTGTTCCAAAGGCAGGAGCTCTCCATTTAATGTGCAACAGGTCTCGGAAAATACAGCCAGATAAAACAAAGGAGGAACAGAATCTCTGAGATGAGCTGAACAGATAGTGGGATCCAGTTAACGTCCTGCTTTTAATACTTTCAATAAGGAATGCTGGGATAAATTAAGTACGCAATGGAAATTCAGATTTCAAAATACATGTGTGATCCAATGGGCTTTTGGGTGTCTAAATTTGCTGTTTTCATGGGAATTACCAAAAAGGTAGAAATTCTAAATTATAAAACCACACTATCATGTGTTTAAGACTTCATAGTTTTTATTGCCTCGTAAGGTATGAGATGCCTTCATATTCTTAGCATTGCTTCTTGTGAATAACAATAATAATAAGAATTATTTTATTATTATTATCATTATCATTTTTTTCTCTGATGGGCAATGAAGTTATTCTTAAAGCTATGAATAGAGCTGTTTCACCACAGTCCACAGCATGGAAAGAAGAATAGTCTCTGACTTGCTCTTCTTTCTCTCTTTCTCTCACGAATAAATTGTTTGGCTTGCAGTTCATCCTTTCCTATTTAAAATAAACTTTTAGGGTTTCTCAAGCACTGCTGTAGATTCTGATCCCAAAATCAACAGAAGCCAAAGCAAAGAATTGAATCGACCTCTGGACTGGTTGTATAACATACAATCGGTCACATTTTTTTTCTTTTGCACAGGCCTACAACCCCTTTGCTACCATGTGGAGGATTTTGATGTGGAAATATTTTGCAAAGAAAAATAGCAGAGAATTTAAAAGGTCTTACATAGAACTCAATTCGAAGAAAAAAAAAGAAAAAATACTGTACAGATTATTATAGCAATTGCTTTCTATATTGTTAAATTTAGTGACTGGACATACAACAGCTTAACATACAGGAGAGCAAGTTTGCTACCTATTTTCTTCTCCTGCAGAATTACATTTAGAGCATTGGAAATACTGAAATTCTGAGAAGATATGATTCTTATGTAAATATGTCATGTGAATATTGTGTGTTGCAATTTTTTAACTGCATTGTAATTTCCTTGACCTTTTTCAGGAGAGAAAATCAAACTAAAAATGAAAACTGAGGAATAGACAGAAAGTTCCAAATGTAGTACAAGCCCCCTGATTCTGGCAAGCTTTCCAGCACAGCACCCAAGGGGTTGATCCCAGCCAGAATAACACTTTGGCAAAGAGAAATCTCTGACAGCAGACGCATCTGCTGTAAAATTTTGGCTGTTGTTAAGCCAGAGAGACCTGGTTAAGGACAAAGTAATTTTACTGTCTACTGAAATACATATATTTCTGAGCTGGTTTGGCAACTGGTGTATTTCACTGTCAAACTGATGATCTAACAGTGAGGGTGTACAAGAGAGAGATATTTCCAGCGTTACTGTAACTTAATGAACATTGTAATATAATTATTAATAAAAAAACCTGCTGTGATGACTTGTGAAGGAATGTGGTCTTAGTTACTGAAACACCCTGGGGTCACTGTATTATTCAATACTCATGTGGAAAAAAATATCCAAAATGCTACAATTGCTTATTTTGCAACAGCTTCATGTGCTACATAACCTCTTTGCAATGTTTATTTTGCTCTGGAGGGAAAATCTACGTAAGACTTTATGCTTCTTCAGTTTCCTGCACCTTAAAAATCAAGCACTTGCCAAATATTTATGAACTGTGCTTCCTAGCCTCAAAATCCATAGTAGGAGGTAGTGGTGTAGTCTCTATTTCTCATGGCAGATAAAGTGAAATATTCATGATTATCCACAAGAACATCATTTTCAGGAAGAACTTAGCCTTTTTAGTGCATGAGTCACCTTTTTGTTAAATGTGCTGCACATAAAATGAAAGAGTTTCAAATTATCTTCTGTCTGGGGGTCTTACAGGGGTTTAAATAATAATAGTTGGTGAAGAAAGTTGTAGCAGAAACAGAAATGTAGGATTTGGGATTTTCAGCATCCAGTATTTCCTTGAACAAGATGATACATTTTCAGTTTTCTGGTTGGTTAGTCAGACTTGTTTATTTTTAATTATAAAAGAACAGTTCTTTCTTGGAAGGTATCTTGAGACTGTCCAGTAGCATTTGTCACAGGAGATGCAAACATTCTCTTTTAAAACTACTGGTTATGACTTTGCTGGAAATAGCTCAGTATGGCGTTGATCTGTGAGTCAAAGGATGGACCTTTGTGCAAGTTCTGATCACACTTGTGCCATTCTCATTAATGAATTTTAAAATGGGATGCTTGGGCCTTTTTGCTGAGGTGTCCAGTGTCAGACAGACATGTAAAAAGATATAGTTGTCCTGGGTTTCATTAGCAGAACAAAAAAAAAGTTTACCCAGCTGCCCTGCTGGGGAGGGCAGAGCTAGTGCAGAAGGCCACCTTGCAGTTCCTGCCCATGATTTCTTGGCCAATTTTTCCAGTAAACATTGGAAAACATTTTTGGAGTTGTTTCATTTCTCAGTAGGTTTCTCTCGCTAATGAGGGAGTCTTAATAGGCAGGAAATCTAGAAAAATAAATAAGCCATGTCCCACAGTATTCAGTCAAAGTGAAGGTACCTCCAGCCATCAGAAAGAAGGACCTTCTTTTTGCCTGGCTTTGTATGCTGGACCTTAGTTATTTCTAGGGGATTTTATTCCACTGGTGGTTGAAACAAAATTGCTTTTTGCATGCTTTGGAGAGTCTTCCTCTTGACGAACTGTAGCTTTTTCAAGGTGTATTAAATAAATAACTTAATTATTACAGGGTGTAATTAAGGGCTTTTGAAAATTAAGCCAAAGTTCAAGTAGTGTTACCCTGTTGATGGGGAATGGAAGGGCTGAAGAGAGGTCATCAAAGAGCACAGCTGCTCTGGGCGAATACATTTTATTCCTGTAGCATTACACACTTGAATGTTCTGCAGAAAACTTTTCTTCATGAAAAAAATAGTTAAGTTGCACCAGTTTGATGTCAATGACATCTTTTTGGCTCTATGACCACAATTTAATGTTTTTCCACATCCCCAGATACTGACACTTTAATTCAGTTGCAGTAAGATCCACGGTAGCCTACCCACCTTAAACTTGAAGGAAATGCTGTGAGATCAGAGAATTTAATTTCTATCGCCTCCATAATTAAAATAACTGTAACAGTCCCTTTGAGATTCTGTACCTGTCATAAACGTCTAAGATTCTAACACATTGTTTAAAAGAGAAGCTTTGAAACATCCTTGCTTTGTAGAAATCATTATAATCATGCTCTGGAAACATAAAAACCTGCATCTGGCCATTACCTTTGACCATCCCCTAAAGGGATTCTACAGATAAAACTACAAAACTTCCCTCTCTCACACTCACATAAGCAACTAGGTGAAGAACAAAAGATGCATGAGCACTCCAGTGTTTGTTACAGTATAAGCTGTGTTCGCACACCATGCAGCTTTTTGCCAGGTCAGAGAGGACAATTTTGTTGTGCTATTTCTGCAGCCATCAAGGATTTTACAGACAGCTCTACCTGCCATGTGTTGGCTCTTATCTCCTCAGATCTTCTGGAACCTTTGGAGGGTCAAAGGCTCCTGTCTGAAAGAGCAGTTCTGAACTCTTACATCTGATGTAAGCGTTTGTTCATGCATTTGGTAGTAAGAATTTTTCTACAGTGTCTTGCAGGTTATTTATTAAAACACCAGTGTCTTTTACTGAGACATCAGTAATGGACCAATAAAAGTAGTGTATATGCTCAAGTGACTCATAGCTGTTTATTGACGCAGTTTCCTTTGCTATTTTCCAAAGAAGATGCCTGGAATGCTGCTGGAGCTGCTTCAGTCCACCTGGTGAGTGGGGCATTTCAGAGAAACAACACCCTTCACTGCCAAGACTAGTAGAAGCAGTATTTTAGTGTAAGTAAAAAGATTTGGGCCTGAGCAGTTCCTCTGGGCCATTTCATCAACACCATGTTCACCTGACTGAAACAGGGCAGACGTACTTAACGAGGATCTTCAGGAGGCGCTGGACCTGTGCCTGTCAGGAGGATTAAGTAAAAAAGTAATTTGGGCAAACTGCTGACCTGTGCTTTGGCAGAGGCTCATTACAAATTTGAAACAGCAGAGGAAGGGCCCAGCAGTCCTTTCAAGCACTTGGAAAAAGAACCACAAGCAGAAAACACTTGCATTTTATTTGGCCCTAAGCTTCTTGGAGGAGGCCATATCATGGAATTAGCAGGAGGAGGAGTTCATTCCCTCTGAAAGGGCAGAAATCACAGCTCTTCGTACAGTGAAAGAAGGAGCTTTTATTTTAACTTGCTGAGAACAGCCAAGGAATCTAGTAATTTTCTGGCCAGGTTTATGCTAGAAGGACATTGTCAAATGCTTTATAAAACAGATAATAAAACTCTTCAGCACTTCAGCACTTTCTCGTAAATGCATGAAAATAATTCTTCCATTACCAGTTGCAGCCTTCACCATTTGGCAGCAATCTGTCCGCCCTCCCCACTTTAATTTATAGTTAAAAATACCATTATACATACATTACACATTGAATCTGTTCTTCAGTGGCTTGTAAGTTCAACTCTCCCTATCTGCTGAACAGACAACCAAGATTCAGGACAGAGAAATTTTATGAAGAGAGGGGAAAAGTGGTAAAGAGAAGGCTAAAATATTGGAATTGCATCTGTTTGAACACTCCATTGGCCGTGATCATCATTACTAAATGTGACATGATGCAGGAAAGATTATTACTTAAAATATGTATTTCACACCTCTGAAGGACAGGTTGTTAGAATCATATATAAAAAATAACTTCAGCTACTAATGAGAGGGAGAGGGCTGATGACACTGCCACATGATGATTAGGAAGCAACTGGAAATGGGGGAGTTTGTCTTCCACAATGAGGAGCATGTCCTGTGACAATCTCCATGTGTTTGTGTGTGTGTAATGGAGGGGGTTGAAAAGGAGACATGCAGCTTCCCGTCCCTCTTCTAGTAAATCTGTCACCACTAGGTGAATTGAAAATGAACTTCCGGTGAAGAGGCAGCTCCAGAGAAGGGAGAGTTATCCCTTTGCCTGCTTTTTGTCCCAAAGCCCTTCACCCCCTTTTTGTCCTGACAAATATATATATTATAGATATATAGATATAGATATATAAATATATATATTATATAGATATAGATATAGATATAAAAGTTTCCCAACATAGGGATCAATTCCATGCTTCTGTTTGCTGTTGTGAATTCAGTTGTTGTGTTCTTTCCACCCATGTCATGGCTCCAGGGAACCTGAACTAATTGCCGTCTTTGATCTACATTAATGACATCCTTTGAGACACTGGATTTCAAGCCTTTAGCTCTCCCAGAGTAGAAAAGCCTGGTTCTCTTAGTGTTTGAGTCAGTCTTGGTTTTCTGAGTCTGCACAGTATTTCCTGGGTTCCTCAGCTGGTGGAAGCTTTTTTCAGGTGAGATATTTTTTAGGAGCTGCCATCTGCACACACACAGGGTGGGAAAGACCTGGTTAAGGAGTGGATTTCTAACAACAGCAAAAAAAAAAGAACCGAGCTCATTGTGGAGAACAAGCAGAATGTGAGCTGATAGTGTTGAGCAAAAGGCACTTTAGGAGGCATATTGCCTGCATGACACATTAAGTGATCCTTCAAGGTTTCTTGAGGCTGTTCAAGCCTCAGCTGGAGCACTAAGTATTATCTGGAATACTGTAATTAAGAAAGGATGCGAACCAGATGAGATCAGAGAACACTGGTGATTATGAGATTGTGGATAAAAAAAGAGCTTCAGAAGGGTATTGTGATCCAGTTTGAACCCAGAAGAGCAAAGAAAACTAAGCCTCTGTGCATAAACTGGAAAGAACTTAGAAGGTTCAAAATATTCCCAAAAACAAGATTAAAACCAAACGAGGTTAGATGCTAGTGCCAAAAAATTGATGTATTTTATTTAATAGTAAAAGAGGCAAAGAGAAGGAAAGAGAAAAGAAAGAAAGAAGGAAGTAGAGAAAGAAGTGTACATGCGGGGTGGGGGGACAGGGAGAGGTGACAGGGGTAAAAGAGGCAAAGAGAAGGAAAGAGAAAAGTAGAGAAAAATAGAGAAAAGTTAGAAAAAGCCAAGGTTACTTCAAAAAAAAAAAAGCACAGGATAGGTCACCACCACGCTGTGCTACCTTTAGTGTTGCCAGGATGGGGTAGGGGGAGTGGAGCAGTTTTTGCCCTTTTTTTCCCTGTTGTTTGAAGTGTCTTATCTGCCTTCTCCGATCTCTGGAGCAGTTTGGCTGGGATGCGGAGGCCCGTCCTCCAAGATGCAGGAGCCGTGCCCGGTCGATGCAGCCGAACCTGGGCCCGCTCGCAGTGCTCTCGCCGTGGGCCGCAGGAGCAGGGTAGGGGTTCCACGACTCACTTGTGACTCCGGTCCAGGGGTGCAGATCAGGGGGGTTCTCCTCAGGCGGGCAGCGTCGGCTCCAGGAGGCCTCAGGGTGTCTCGTGGCAGGCGATGGTAGTGGTGGTGGTGGGGGAGGGAAAGGCAAAGGTCAGGGACTCTGCCCCTCACTTTTCCCTCCGCAGCTTGCACCAGTTTCGCCTTCCTTTTTATGGGCCTCAAGGTGGGCTGCCCACGGTCCATGACGAGGCATTTTTGAAGCTTTTCAGGTCTTGAGCGGTCATAATGATGAAGCACGTTTGAAGCTTTTCAGGTGTTGAGCACTCATAATGACGAAGCACTTTTTGGAGCCTTTCTCTTATTATTAGGCTCTTACAAAGGGTGACTGAACATGGACGGCTTAGCCTAAAAAGCAAGAAAACTAAGGGGAACATGGTAACAGTTTTCTATGTATCAATTGAATACAGAAAAGAATGAAAAAATCTTCTTATGTGCCTCAAATAAGAAATAACAGGTGTGTATTGAAGAAAGTGAGATTAATTGAGATAAGAACAAAAATATTTTTACTGCCAAATGTCATAGGTCTGTGGAATAATTTATCCAGTAAGTATATGAAGTCATTCCCAATAAAAGTATGCATAAACAAACATGTTAAACAGATGCTGATTAGAATCCCATTATTTACAGATGATGGAGCAAATGACATACCAAATTCCCTTCTGTTAATATTTCCTAAATATCTGTGTTTATTTTTCATCTCAGCTGTAAGAAGAAAGCACACTAATATGCAGGGCTTTTCAAAACGTCCATGTATATGGATTTCACATTACTGTCTGCCCATGCTGTGTTAGAAAGGAAGGTACGCCGAAATTCCTCAGACTGCTGCAATGTGGATCATTGTATACCTATCTGAATGCCTTCCTCTTGGAAAGGGAGACTTTTTCTCTGACCTCGGTCATTAGTTCTCCAAGTTCTTACATTTTTAAATGAGTTTGGTAGACTGAATGAGAACTCACCTTGAGCTATGGCTCTCCCAGGATTTTCTTGGAACCAGAAAGATTTCCCTGCTAACTGTCTTCTCCTCATCTTGTGATGAATTGTCAGGTCTGCTAGAAAACTCACAGGAAAGGAAGACAGTGCTTCTTTCCTGTATTTTTTCTTGTATTATTTATACATAAGCTGGACAGGACATCTTCTACTTACTGAGACAACATGTTCTGCACATAAATTAAAGAACATAACCACATCTGCCACTACAGATCTTTGAAATGTAAAGATTTTTGAATGTTACTACACAATCAAGACCATGTTACATCTGACAGAAACTGCAGGCAGAAAAAGTTAATTTCTACCTTATTTCCTCTCTCCTAATATGCCCTGTGTAATTGAATAAAAAACTACCCTGAAAGAAAGGAAGCTATGAGGCAATTTTTTTCTTCTCACAAAATAATTTCTCAATCCAGCTTTTAAAAATGTGGCAATATAAATGAACAAATATGACATTTATTCAAATTACTTCAATCTATAGGAAATAAGTGGATTAGAGGGTTACTGTCAGGTCGGTTCAGGCTTACTGTTTAGCTTTTGGGGAAAAACTAAATGTGACAGGTGTAACCAACCTATTTTAAGTTGAATGATTGTGATATCTCTATTTATTTCTGATGGTAATGTGTCCTTTAAGCTGTAAAACCATGTTATGCAATTGAATTATATAGTGTACAAAACTTCATCGAAATAGCACTTGTAATTTACTTTCATTTCAGCATTTAGTTTTTAAAGCAAAATTGATAAAAGAAGTTACAGAAAATTGTGTTTCAAAATATTTTTTAGGTTATACTCACCTATAAGACAATACAGTTGAAAGTTTTCTTGAAATATGCATTGATTTCTGAGTCCATTTTCTGCAAACCAGGTCCATCCAGAGGACAGATGTCAGCTGGGTCCACACAGGAGCTACACTGTCCCATGTAGTCTGTGGGAAAAAACAGGATATGTCCAGGATTGCCATTTGAAGTTTCCATTTGATAGACATACAGGTCAGAAATATTCTGCAACATTTATTTCAACTATGTCCAGTAGGGTGCTTGTACTTTTTCTATTTTTGGGAATTTAAGATATGTTTTCATTATAAAACCCCCCCAGCCTATTAACCACCAGCTACTTTAATTCCAAAAAGCAACCAAAACTTTGTAAAAATCGGGTATTAAATGGCTACTGGAAGTTCATGTTTATGCATTTGTCTGTAACAGAAGACAATTATTAAACTTATATACTACAGAGAAATGAAACGACATGGAAGACCTCCAAAGTTCAAATTAAATTTTAGACATATTCTGTCCCCTTTTCAGATATCCCAGTTACAGTATTTCAAGGAGTACTTATAGAAAAGACTCTAGAAAGAAAATATTGCCTCTTAAGGATCTAGCAATTCACACTGCAAGTACAAATGAAATCTATGCCGGTCTTCTGATAGAAATCTGTGTACACTATCTGGAAGTCATAGTTACTGTAAAATGTATATGTGTTCGCTCAAGCATGCATATATTTGACAATCAGAGTAGATGAGTCTTAAACATAAAACTTCTAATCCTGCAGTGTTTAAGCCTTTATCACAACTTCATTTGGTAGGAAACTCACATAGGTAGTATTTCCAGAAAGGTTGTACCCAGTGCTGCTCCTCCTTTTGTGAGTTACAGTGGCTTTGTTCTTACTGAATCCAGTGGAACAGACCATCTGAAAAAAACTCAAACTTTTCACACTTCACTAGGTTAAAACCCAGGACCTTTAGCATAATTTTTCTTGCTACTCGGCTCTTGCATGACATGGAGGCCTGAGGTATTTTTTATTCTATGTGAGAGAACATTCTTACCGCAGGTTTGGGGTTACAATCCAATCTGTGAAGTGTTTGTCCAAAAAAACCCAGCATGGTTTCTTTTGCTGCTGAAAATAGGAAAACTACTGAAAAAATCCCTGGCATTCATTTGAAAGCAGGATAGGCTTTCTAAATCTTTGGCTGCATCATTGCATCTCATCCCTTTATTGGTAACAAGACGTGTCAAAAACAATATCCCCTTCATTAGGCCAAACTGATATTGTCCAGTGCCTTCAAAGAACAAAAATATTGTCAAATAAAATAGATTTCTGAGAATGAGCTGGTGGGAAATCACTAACCACTTTAGAACTAATTTTGCACATTGAACTTTATTAAAGTACTGATAGCTAATTGAAGTCTTGCACAAATGTAGAGATGACAGGAGTAGCTCCTCTCAGTAAACTGTAGTGCAGTCAGACTGCTGCCTCCGGCTGACGTGTAAATATTCTCTGTTTTGGTTGGTGGTGTCTGCTTCTAATGCTTGCATTTTATTTAGTAACACAGAAACAGTGAAGCTGTTAGCTGATTCTTTCTTACACCTTTTTCAGTGAATCAGGTTACATTACCTTTTCTATGCACCAACATCCCTTCTCTTTTACTGAAAGCAAAATTTGTAGGGCCCTTGGATCACTTCTCCCTTCCACACTGGAAAACATTGTAGGAGGTGCCTAAGCTATTTCAGGTACTAAAAATGCCTTTCTGTTAAGGTGGTGCTGTGTCCGAGCAAATTGCTTTGAGTTCATGGCAGCAGGCATAGCTCTGCTCTGCCTGATCCTGTAGCAATATCTCTCTTTTGCTGGTCTGATCAATAGATATGGTTTGGCACTGCCTTAAACATCTGTAGGACACCGTGTAGAAAATCTTGAATTTGATTATTTAGCAGCATCCCTCCTTGCCTTAAGTTTCTAAAACTTGCATGGGCCTGTATGATGCAATTAATTAAAAATTAAATTAAAGACTGGTTGAATAATAGAAGCTCTTCTGATGAGCCTCTCCTTTTTTCTTCTGATTTTTGTGTCAAATAGTTGGCAGGAAAATCTTTAGACTTTCAAAGATGATGAACAGATCTCTCTACAACCGAATTTTTTGTTGATTTCTTCATCTATATAATGAAACAAACCAGCTTGAAATTGTTGAGAGAGAAAAAGAGGAAAACAGGTAAGAAAAGAAACCCATTTACCCAAGAATGAACAAATTGCTCTGTGATCATAAAATCAGCATCTTGTAGCTCAGTTAAACTAAATTTCATAACATAGACCAAGCAGAAGGGGAAACCAAATCTCAGCTGCCTCCATTGCAGGTGGGTCCTGTCACAGCAGGGCTGCTTGCTGGTCCTGGAACTGTATCTTCTCCTCTTTGCTGTTGAGCAGTGATTCCAGTCTTGGGTGAATTTGGCTCATACAATGTTGCACAAATTGATTCTGACACATCTCTGATTTTGAAGAAAATTTTTATTTGCTTCTGTGGTCAACAGTACACACATTTTTCTATACAGCAACTCCTGTGGAACCTGTTAATACTGCTTCACCAGCCAGCCAGGGTAAAAGCATCTGTCTGTGATGGAAGAAAGTTATTGAGATGTCAACAGGGATTCAACAAAAATGGAGAAAATGATGAAATTGTGGCTGAAATCCAACCTATGGAAAACTAATTACATGTGAAACCGTTACATAAGGCATATGTTTCTGTTCATTTCCTGTGTGTAGCAGGTCAGCTTGACTTGATTGTAATATTATGAGGTTTTTATCATCTGCAACACTCAGATGACTAACTCAGTGTAGGGCTGAGATTAGGAACTGGTTTTGTAACAGTTCAGTGAAAGTAATCTGTGTTATTGCTCACCAGAGAATGCTGTCATTTTAAGAAAAATGCAAAGTTCAGACGTCAAAGTTCCATGAGGGTGGAAGAAAAATCCCTTGTAGTCTGATCCCTGTTGCCTTTAGCTTGGGAAGAGTTATGGAGAAGTGTAAAGTACTCTACCTACTGAGAGCAAGACAACTACATATCTAAAATATTTGTAGACCACACCGCTTTTGTACAAACATTCACATCTGTGCTCTCTGTTTGGGAGGTACAGATGTACAGAGTAATTAATACAGGCCCCAAACTGTTGGAAACACCCCTAGATCTTGACTGGAAACACGAAGTTCAGCAGCATGGGTATAGGCAAGGGTGGCTTCTAGAGCAAAACAAGGAGCCCTCCTTCAGCTGCCTTCTCCAGCAAGCCTTTCCTGTACCTGAATTTCTTTCAAGAAAAAACTTTTAGCTAGTAAAATTCTTTTGACGAGATGTTTGATCTTGTAAATAAAAAACTGAGTTAAGGAAAATTATTACTGGAATTAATATTAATTCTTATCCAGAAATTCCATCTATTAGAAAAACACAATATAAACATTTAATTAAGCACAAATATGGTGTCTACAAGATGGAAATGTAATGACATATCTATTAAGTTACATAATTCATTCCACAAATCACAGTCAGTTTAAGCTCTAAATAATATATTCTGAAGAGCCTAATATAAGCTTGATTTTATGCAGTCAAAATATCCAGAGAACAGAGAAAGGGAGGAAAGGCATGTGAACCTATATGTACATATTGGTGGGTTTGTGTCTACTTACTTTATTGTTATTAGCAAGTCGGGTGCAGAGGCAGAGTATTTGTCTTGCTGTGGGGTGCTTGGTTTCAAGATATGAAACCTTAAAAGCCTAAGCATATGGTAAATTATCATATAAATATATGTGATTATCATAGAAGAAAGTTTTAAGCTTGGTTATTTATATGGGATATATTTTTAATACTTCATGATTTTTTAAAAGTAATTTCCAGTCTTCTTTTGTACTTTCCTTGATTAATTTGCTAGATAACAGATCTCTTTATTTTTACAAGGCCTCCTCACATTGCAGGTGCAAATTAACCTAAGAAGTACCTCCTCAAATCTTAAAAAAAAAGCACTCACTATCACTAATTAATTCACATATGAAATTCTCCATATGCCAACACCACCTCTTTTATCACAACAACATCTGGCAATGAATTCTTCTGTACAAAAAAAAGACCTTGCCTCAATGTCTTTCAAGCAACTGCTTTTTAATGATAGGGACAATAAACCAGTTCCCTAACTGAAGCAAAGTTACTATCAGGTATGCATCCCCAAGATGGCTGTTATGATTATCACCCTCACAGTTTTCTTTCAGTACTGTTCTTGTAAATAGAGAACTTGATCTGGAACAATACTGGACATTAAGTATCTCATCTGGTCACTCACTGCCTGGCTACTTCAGAGCAGCAGAAAATCAATACCTTGGTCCTAGATCAACACTGGTTGATCTAGGTATCTCTCCCTTAGAGATAAATGAAGGAGTGACTCAATATCCTTCTGAAGTGTGTGTGATGGTTTAGATGGTATGAGAGATGGAACAGTTTTTGCAGCCTCTGCAACTCACTGAAGTCACAAAAAAAATGTCCTTTCTCTGAAATGAGGTATAAATTAGATAAAAATTTTATGGCAAAGCTTCTATGGTAAAGCAATTTACTATTCTATAAAAAAGAATGGTAAATTTACTTTTTTAATGCACTATTATTTTATTCATTATTCTATGATTATTCTAGTCAAGCATAATTAAAAGCTCAGCAGTGATCAGCAAACAAAATATGTATCTCATATGAAGAATCTGAAACAAATATTTAAGAACAGCTACTGCTGGGGAGTTTTGGCTTTGTTATGCCTTTTATGCCATCCATGCCAGCTTATTTTCTATCTTATTGATACTTGAGTATTCTGTGTTTAACCACCTTGTTTGGAATACTCTGCTTACTTGAAACAAATGAGGCAATTTAACTTTGTCTATATTGCTTCTAAATCGGAAATATTCCTATTCATGTAAGACAGTGCATTGTGGTTCTTAAAGTTTCCAAGTGATTAAGAGTAGACTTCAACAGGAATTTTCACGACAAATGGAGCTCTCATAAACCCAAGGGTTCTGGTGGACAACAAGCTGCCCATGAGCCAGCAGCGTCCTTGTGGGAAAGCAGGCCAATGGTATCCTGGGGGCATTAGGAAGAAGATTGCCAGCAGGTTGAAGGGAGGTGATCCTGCCTGGTGAGGCACATCTGGACTGCTGTGTCCCGTTCTGGGCTCCTCAGTACACAAGAGACACAAAGCTCCTGGCGCAGGTCCAGCAGAAGGCAACAAAGATGATTAGGGGAGTGGGGGGAGTGGAGCATCTCTCTTACAAGGAAAGACTGAGGGAACTGGGCCTGTTCAGCCTCAAGAAGAGACAGGTAAGAGGGGACCTGATCAATATTGAAGCATCACTATAAGAAGTATCTGAAGGAAGGGTGTCAAGAGAACGGAGCCGGGTTGTTCTCAGCAGTGCCGAGCAAGACAAACCTCAATAGGCAGAAACTGAGGCACAGGAAGCTCCACCATGAGGAAGAGCTTCTTTACTGTGCCTGTGACCATGCACTGGAACAGGTTGCCCAGAGAAGTTGTGGAGTCTCCCTCACCAGAGATATTCAAGAATCATCTGAACACAATTCTGTGCAATGTGCTCTCAGCTTGAGCAGGGAGGTTGGACCAGATGACACACTGCTGTCCCTCTCAACCTGACCCATTATGTGATTCTGTGATTCTGTAAACAGACTAAGACAGGTAAGGAAGTGACATTTACACTCTCAGTGCCATGATACAGAATTATGAGATACGTACGGGTGCTTAAGCATTAACATTACAGTCTTCGAAACTTAAATCTTATTATCTGTAGTTGTTCAAGTGAACTTCCATGGAGCACACTGTGAAATTAATTTACTTTAATTTTCTATTTAATCCAATCTGGATAAAAGTTTAACTAGAAAAAGGGAATAAATGCAAATAAAACAAATAAATGTTGCAAAACATTCCATTCAGTTGAGAAAAGATTATCCCACAATTTAGATGGAAATTAATAATTTGTTCCAACACTGGGGAGAGCTTAGTGTTTCATTAAAGACTGATTTGTGGTGATCTAATTTGGGAATTTTATTTTCTAACCCAGATGTTTCCTTTATTACACATCTCTACTTTTTTACGGACATGAAAGAGCAGATGGGAAGGTGATGTTCTATCCCCAACACATGTTCAGAATTTAGTCTCTCTTGTTTGTCCATTGGTTACAATTTTCAGGTCATCAGACCTATTGTATATTTTACTAGGTTTCCCCTTCTCTTCTTGTTTCCCTCATCCTCCCACCAAAACCAAAACCTACTGAGCAAAACCCTTTGCTCACCCCAACAAGTCTATATGCACGTTGAAGATAAAAACAAACTCACATATACAAGTATTTAGTAAGAGCTTGTTTCACTGTAAAATAATAAAAAAAAAGAAAAGTGAAAAGTGGCTAACTTAAGATCTCTAAAAGCTGCAGATTAAAATGATCTAGTAGGTAAAGCTAATTCTAGGAGGTTTTTTTGAAGTATGTAATGACTACAGACTTAGGCTAGATCAGCAGTTCTCCAGCATATTACTTGCTGAGGTCTGGGTTCAGCTCATCGTCATGTGGGCACCTATTTGAACCAGAGATGTTAGGAACCAAATCACCCCTTGCTGTCTCCCTCATAAGGAGAGGATTAATGCAGGTAATATGACCCAGACAAGACCTGGTAGGAAGAAGCTCCTGTATTAACTGAAAAGGAACAATGGTGCTTTAGAGTCTAGCCAGTTGAGTGAATCTCATGAGAAAACCCTTTTCAGAAAAGTTTGGAAAGCTAAAGGCTTCTAACAGCACCTTTCAGCTCTCCTTTCTAGTCTCATTACATTGTAGAAAATGGCCTTAGGTACATCATGGAAGATCACAGCATGCAGAGTTTTACATATGAGCATCTGTACTGTTCAGTATTTAAAATGCAAAGCCATATCCTAGGAAGAATGAGAGAAACCAAGATTTCTTGCTCTTCTTTTAAAGGAGGAAAATCCGGCCTCTTGAGTGAAGAAAATCCATCAGTTCTTCTGTCCTTGCAAGGCAGAGCAGAGTGAAATAAAAACAAAAGTCAAACAATCCATAATAGCTTTAAAAAACATGAGAGAATTAATTTTAGTTTTTTTTCAAGACAGAAGTTTCAAAATACCCATTAGGTTTCATTTACATATTAGAAAAACAAAAAATTTAAAAATTCCCCTCATACCTGGTTTTCAGTGGATTAAAATGTGTGGCAGAAAGAGACTGAGAGAGAAAGACTTCTTGTCTTCCTACAAAAATGAAGTTGTGAAAAAGAGACTCGAATTTCACCTTTCAAAATTTTCGTCAGAATTAGGACATTTCCCCTTTCATTTATGCACATACAATCTTTCAGCTGTTTGCTGTAATAAAAAAAAAAATTGAGTGCTATGTGTTCCTGTTTTGGTTTGTTTTGGTTTGGTTTTTTAAGCCAGATACACACAGTGTAATAGGCTTAGTCTGGGAGCAGTGTGTAGGCTGGATAGGCCTGATGTTGTGCATTAAGCTAAATCCGCATTAACATTCAACTATGCTACTGCCCATATTACCTACTAAGTCTCTTTATGCACTTCTAAAGACCCCAGAGGGAGGTTCTTAGATTGGTCTGTGTAGCAAACATTGCAGAACAAGGTTTTCAGGGGTGGGAGAGAAGGGAAAGGTTAGAGTGCATTTCTCACTGGTTTTACCTTTTATTCAGATATACCAGAGTTCTGGTGATAGTAATTCTACAATGGATTTTGGTCTTCCTTGACCAAATTCAAACACTTTTAAAGAAGAAATTTAACTTAAGTGTCATTTTTTCCAATGACATTTGTGAATTGATAGCATAGAACATTTACTTCGAAGATTTTTTTACAAAAAAAAAAAATAATGATCATACCTCTAGTTTAAAAGTTAGCACATGGGGTCAAAACTATACTGAATAATGTTCCTGATCAGAAGTCTGCTGTGGAGTTTTTCCTGGCAATGCCTTTATTATTCATTAGAATAAGTCTGTGTGAGTCTGCATACACAAGGAGTGGAGTTGGCTCAAGACACATAAACTGTTTAGAAACAAGGAGTTGCTTTAAAATTTTTGTATTTTTACTGCTAGTATTGCTCACAGAACTTCTAGTTACTTCAAAAAGCACAGTTTACACTTCTTGGACTCCTGTATACTCATTTATCTTTCACATCTGATCTCTCACGTTGTTTACAGAAGACATAAATAACTCTCCAATCTACCTTTTATTAAAAGAATAATTACTCACTCTTAAAGAATGTGGTTTAGACCAAAAAGAGGGGGAAGATGATTAATAATAATAATAATAATTTATTGTTTCCCCCAAAGATAAAATTTACACCAATGTTAAATAAAATTATCAAGACAGCATTTGTATGTCCTATGCTTCCCCTTCATGTAGAGCTGTCTATTTCTTTCTTGTGGAGAGGTTCCTGGATGAGTTTTAGTGTAGAAACACAAACACAGGATCACCATGGTATTTCTGGCAGTACTTCCAGACAAATTGAATCAAGGAATCCATAGACACCATCATCATCATTGGTTGTGAAGCTTTCAGGGTAGTTCTGCAGATGCAAATGCTTGGATAAAGGAATTAAGGATGCGTCCATTTTTCTCTGGTGTCAATGTTTAAGTATTATGGAATGGTGCTCTACTCAGCTTGTAAGTCTTTACCTTCCCCTTAAACAGGTAGAACTCTCTTATTGTTCAAAATTATTAACAAAATCTGTCAAATGATCTCTAATGATAATGGAGATGTGAAGAAAGTCGCTTCAACTTAAAAGAAGATCAGGAATATTTTGGATGTCTTACACGAACATCTTGTGCACACCTCCTCTCTCTCTTTAAGCTTGGTCTCACGTAATTTGGCTTTAACACATTGGCAGGTATATACTCATTAAATACAAGCATCCTTCAAATATAGCTTCCCTTACTCCACAATGTCATCTCAGATACAGAAATATTCTGGTTTCTTCATTTTCAATTTCAGAAGAGAAAATTACAATGCATGCAAATTTCACAAGTAAATTCCAGGTCATGGAGGCTATCAAATGTAAGCCTAACATCTATGTGATCACTGATTTCCACTTCTTTGTTTTGAATATAAGTTTCGAGAGGAAAAGTCATGACATCTGGTTTGAAATAAAACTTTATAACCCACCTATTCCCCTGACTGAGTAGCTGGCAATAACCTGAGATGATCATCTGTGAATGAACACTGTCATGTCCATTACTCTGGACATCACATCTGAGTTCTGTGACTGCATGGAACTGATACTTGTCAAACAGTTTTGCTTTTCTTTTTTTTTTTTTTTTAATGTTCTTTGATGACACATAAAAACCACCCGGACAAGGATTGTGTTATGGCAGATGCTCTATATAATACATTACTATGCTTTCAATGTACCCCTAAGGATATTCTGGCCCTTGTCCACCCTTAGATGCTTAGCCAGCCAGAACCAAACATGAAATCCATCTTCATAGTAACAGCCTTCTCCCAAGTAGTGGAATTTATATATGTCCTTGTCTGTTGAGCAAAGATACATGAAAATGGGGTGCAAAATTAATTAATTGAAGCATGGATTTAAACATGCAAAAAAAATGCAAATCTTCTTAAGTTGTCCTCAGGGACAAAATTAAAAGGAAAACAAACAACCCCACAATAAACTAGTAAAATATCTATATCAAACATGATTCTCAACCTCTTAAAAATAACAGCAAGCATCTATGCTTATAGCTGTTATTTATACTTCATGCCAGTGGGATAATCTGGATGTACTCAGCTCTGAGTACATCTTGTTTAAAGCAAATATACTGGAAATAAATGGACTCCAAAAAATTTAATGAGTTGAAAGATAGCTTGGGGAAAAAGAGGGTATTTCATTGTTACATACATCTACAATATTCTTTAAAAATTTGAGAATTATTTATCTTAAATACTTCTGTGTTCCTCATCGAGGAAAGGAATGCTGAAAAATAAACTGAAACATAAAGCGTGGAATGTTTTTTATAGAGAACTTGAAAATCTACTATCTGAGTAACAAAACAAGAAAACTTGAACCTGTTTTTTTCTGTTTACTGATGATATTAAACATTTCTGTTAAAGGGAGAAAATTCCTCTCATCTTGATGCCATCCAGACATTGGTTAAATAAACTCTTATGTCTTGTTCCTACTTTGAATTTATTTAAATTTATTTTAAATGAAATGATTCTCAGTGATACTAGACATGTAATCCATGAAATGTAACAGTGGGTTGCTACCTGCATGAAGTGCAGAAAGTCTTTCCACCCTTTTTTATGTGACTTCTGTAACATAAACTAGGCTGGTGGAATATGAAATAGTTGATATAGCCAGGGTATTATCTAGAAGAGATGTATGTGATTCTCTTCCAAACTGCATTATCATACAAACCTGTGAGTCTAAAAGTCAAAACTTTCTCCTCCTTACATTTGCTGTGTTTTTTTTTTTTTTAATGCATTTAAACAGGGCAGATCTAAACAGCGAAACCCAAAATGGTTCAAAGGGAGAAACCATTTTAAGATCAACCATGTTAATAAAACACATGGATTAAGGAAGTACATAAAAAAGAGAGAAAAAACACAGTATGTTGGATTAGAAGTGGTGAAATAGTACAAAGAATTTTTTAAGAAACTTTTCAGCCTAATTAGATTCTGGGTGTGGCTTCAATCTGTGTAGAGAGTTTTATTGTACACTAACATTTGTGAATAATCCGAGAAAACTTTTGTTCATATGAATGTTTTCAGACAGCAGATTCCAAATCTGTAAGTCATGGTTTTGTCTCAAAATGTGTTCCAATAAACAGGGAACCAAAATTCACTGTGGGTGGAGCAGCTGTAGAGCTTGGCTCTACTAGTCAGGGAGCAAAACCAAAATCCTGTGGCAATGGAGAGAAAATATCTAGGGCCTTACTCAAAGGATGTCTATAGGTATATGATGAAGTTTAAAGTTCAAACAGACCAGTAAACAGAACAACTGCTCTTTAATTTTGAGTACCTTATCTTTTTATAATAAAAATTGCAGGTTATTAATTAATTAATGTTAAATGCAGAAAACATTGTTGTTTAGGGACCTTAAAGATAATCCAGTTCCAACCCCCATGCCATGGGCAGGGAGACCTTTCACTAGACCAGGTTGCCCAGAGCCTTTTCCAGCCTGGCCTTCCAGGGGTGGAGTGTCCACCATTTCTTTGGACAACCTGTTCCAGTGCCTCACCACCCTCACAGTAAGGTTTCTTTTTCTAATACTGAACCTAAACCTACTCTCTTTCAGTTTGGATCCATTCCCCCTGTCACTACATGCTCCTGTAAACTGGGGTCTCTGCATCTCTCTTGTAGGCTCCATACAATTTTCCTTACCTGTCTGAAAATTCTATATTTCTATAGAAAAAATCATAAATGCTTCAATATTTGCATCAGATATTCATTTTCTATAAATGATGAGATGTCAGAAATATATTCTTGTAATTTATTTATTCATTTGATGAGATTTGTTTTGAACAGACACAGGTATCCTCCTGAATTATATGGAAATACAAGATCAGTGTTTGAAGATAAGTGTAAGAGGTGATACTAAAAAAAAATAATAGTAACTATAAAGCTATACCACTACAATACCTAACCCCTGAGTTTTATAAAACATTAATTGGGTTGTGAAATGCACATTTTTTTTCCCGAGACAGCAGTTCAAAGGTCAAGGGGCAATAGAGACATGACTACGATACACATGGGAATGCTGTAATATAAAGAGTTTGATGATAATTAGGGCAACAAAACAAATTTTAGAGAAGGAGAGAAATGTGTATATAAATCCAAATCTACATGCAGTAATACGTGTTTTAGTGTCATATTGCTGCTGTTGCAGGTGACTAACCCTTACAGAACTGAACTTCAGAATTGGAGAAAACTCTCTGTTCAGATAGCAGTGTACATAATACATCCCATAACAAATAAAAGGAAGTTACAACACTACATGAGAAGAGCTCATATTTTTTATGTCTTTACCACTGGTCATTTTGTAAAAGTAAAGCTCACATTTTACAATCCTGACCTGCTTCTTTAGGAAAGTAGAAACAATAAATACTTGATCCAAATAATGGAAAATAAACACGACGATAATTTAAAGTCCATGTTGCAGTGTTTACTTGTGTTGAGACTTTATTTGCTAAAACTTATCCTGTGAAGACTTTTTTTGAGACAGATTTATTAAGCCATGAAAGCAAGGGTGGAACTGCAGAACAGCTGGAAACAGAGGGACCACAGCTTTTATAATGGCAGGGCATGCACCAGTGGAATATCTTGTAGGTAAAACCCACTGGGAACCACACGGTGTTTTCCTGCTACACAAGTAAGACAACAATTGCACTGTGGCAACTGTCCAGCAGGTAGTGGTGGTAGGCAGTGGGATGCATACTCTGCAGCTTGTCTAAGGTGCAAGAGCTGTTTTTCCATTTGAAAATAGGAGTAGGACTCTGTCCCTGGGGTCTCGAGACAAGGAAATTTCCCAGGATTGTAAAGTTTTCTTTGCATGTTTATCTGTAGTATCCATGTGTTTGGCTTTTTTTTCTTTCCTGCTGAATCTTGCAACCAGTAAGATGTCTTTGAAAGGCACTGGGATTCCTGACAGACTTGATTGCTGCTGGAACAGCCTCTCCTACAATGTCTAGTTCCCTGCCTCTTCTTTTTCTGGTTTATTCCATCTGTCCAAACACCACCCCACCTCAGACATTGTTGTATTGACTCTGGCTGTTGTTGATGTTACCTCCTACACATGGCAATACTTGCTATGGCCCCAGATAATTTTAGAATGACAAAAATGGGATTTTTAGCCATTATCTACAGAATTTCAAAAGTTTCTTTTTCTGATTGCACAAAAATGTGCAAAAAGCCAAAGAGAAGTTTAACAGGTAATTTACCTTAAACATTACAAAAGTGTTCCTTTAGGTAGTACAGCTTCAAGGAGAGGGCCTATGTTGATATGCTTAATATACCTCTCTGCAGAAGACAAAGACACTTTATAGACAACAGGAAAATGTTTCATACAAGGTTAATTGATCTTCTTTGGTTAATAAAGTAGGTCTCTTTGCAAAGAGAAAGCTTTTAATATATAACTATGAAAGCTTTGTGGTTAGTCTAGATTAACTGAGATTTCTGAGTTTCCTGTCTGATGAGAGTAGGGAGTCACAGCTGGAATCTTACCTTGGGTCGAATCCAACCTAATTCTCACAGGGAGTTGGGATAAGGGTTTTTGATCTACTTCCTCAGACTATAGCTTTATTTTGGAATTCACTGCAGCACACGAAAGGCCAGGGTCAGTTGAGCTTGTGTGATTGCTATGCCACGCACTCAAGATTTGCACCATGTCAGTTCAATTAACTATTCAGTCCTATATAAAACAAAAAACGTCTCTCTTACATAATTTAGAGCCATATTGTTTAATTTTTTCTTTCCATTCAGCTTTCAGAGTTAATCAATAGGTTGTAAAATGTTAGTACCTGACTTACAGAAGGAAAATGAGGTCATATTTTCTGAGTATCAGTATTTCATGTGCACAACTGAGATCAGAATTTGACTACACCACATAAAAATTTTTTGAGCATTGACCCTGGAAAGCATCTCTATCTCTCTCTCTTTTGTCTAACCCCAAACTGACAAAGTATTTTTTAAACTATTGGCTGGGGGTGGGCAAGAGAGAAGATGCCTATTTTATATTTGGGTAAAATCTTCTGCTCCAGGTATCTAACCCAGCCCTAAAATATTGCCAGCTGAAATCCACCAACTGATGGCCCTATAAAAGTGGTGCCAAGCACACTGGCTCATTATATGGCAGCCAGTCCATTGGTGAAGGCCAGAATATGGGGTGGCTTCATTAACTCTTGTGAGGGAAGTAGGGAATTGGCCAATTTATTGTACATACCAAGCTTGTTACTCACGTCAAATGAAATTCTATAATCATATATGATTTTTAAAGTAGCCTATCAAATTCAAATATGTGAGGTGTTAATTAAATTCACCTAATAGATACACATGCAGTAAGAAATTGTTATTATATATGAGGGACACTGAGATATGTAAAACATTTTGTCCAAAAGATTTAAATTACAAAAAAAAAGGGAGATTTATTTTCCTGTTTCCAAGAGCAAAAATAGGTTTCCATGGCCAGAAAAACCTGCAAAGAAATCTGATATAAAAGTGTTTTATTTTATCATAATCAATTTATGTTTTCTGATGATTGTTGACTAGTCAGACAAGTCAAGTACTTCTGAGATGCATAAAAAAGTGCAGTCAAGTTCACTTTTATTTACATTACTATTTCAGGCAAGCAGGCCTCTATGCACGAGTCAACTTATCCTGGACAGCAGAATTAAAGCCCTGTGTGAGATAACTAGAAACTTTGTATGAATTTAAAGAACTGCCAAAGCCAAGAATACAATTTTCCTAAAGTAACCATCAGATCCTGATGAAGACAGCTGCACTTTCTGAGTCTCACTCTAAATATGAAATTTGATTCTTTCTTCTATCATTCCTTCCCCTGAGATTTGTTTTGACCCATCATCTGCAGTTAAGAGACTTTAGCACTAGAAAGGCATAACCTTCTATCCCTCTTCACAAAACATGTGGAGAAAGGTATGAAATACTTGGTCCAGTTCTCCTTCAGTGCATCTCTACCCATACATGCTTTGTTCTGAGAAAAAGCATTAACTCTGAAATAGAGCACGGTCATCAACAAAGGCACTGGGACTAAAGACAGAGTAGTTCTGAATGATATTCAGCAGAGCCAGCAGCCGGTATATTACTGAGAGATAGATGTTTGTGAGAGCCAGCTGTTTCCAGCTGCTGACTGCTGCTGTCCTGCTTTTTGGGAGCATTTTCTGGTTCCCACAAACACTGAGAGAGAAAAATGCTGTGTGCCAAACCACTCTGGGAAGAGTGTTGAATTGAGCCAACATGCTTTAGGACTAGGGAAAATATTGTCCTTTCCTCCTGTTGAAGTTGTTCCTCCTTGAATGAATAGACTGGAGCTTCCCAGTCTGTGCTCCCCCTCACTCTGCACAACCCAGAAGCACAAATGCGATCTGGGTCATGGTGTAAGCACATGCCAACATTTATGCACTGTCACATTATCCACAGTGCCTGATAAGGAGCTTAAGCTAGTTGTGTGCCTTTGTTCCAGCTTGGATCTGGATGTGCATGACCAGATGGTCCCTGATACAGTTTAAAACGTTAGCCTAAACAAATCCAGATCTCCTGGACACACTTGCCTTGGATCAGTGATCTGTGCCCTGTGACCATGATGTGTGGCACAAACTTATTCATCTCATCAAGGACTGGTCCCGTAATCTCTAGGTCCCAGAGAAAGTATGCTCATAATGATGTTAGGAATAGAAGTTAAAATGTTGACTTCAGGGGATAGGGAATGAAAGGCAAGATGGAAGTATTGTTGTCCAGTTCAAGTATCAACATGTAAAATACTTGCATAAGCAATATTCATAGATATTTCTCTCCTTCACACAGAGAAAATAGTAAAAGTGTATGTAAAATCTGCTTTTGAAAGGGAAAGACAACAATGTTTGTTGTTATCTTGGCAATAAATGAATTTTCCACCCAAACATATTTTGTTTGATGCAGTTTATAAGGGATGCAGTTTGCAAGCAGTTTATTACTTTGTTGTCTGCTTGGGGGTTTTGTGTTTTGTGACAGAGATCCTGAAGCTCCACACTTGACTGAAGCCCTCTGGCATCACTACTGCTTTGTCATTAATTTCAAAGCTCTTCAGACAGCAGGACTACCCAATGGGAAAGGCTCAAACAACCAAAACACGGCATCCTGAAAGCAGGAAACACTCTTATACGTTCAGTTCTCACTTTTTCAAAGGTGATAGTCATGAGCAGCATTGAGAGATTCTGAAGAATAAAGAGACAGCAAAAGGGACTAGATGCTGGTATCAAGCATGTATGAAAATCTTGTAAGCAACATTTGCATATTTTGCTTCATTTACAGAGCATATGGAATAGAGATCTGAAAAATGAAACAGGATTGAAAGAGGTCTGATGAATGAGATGGCCAGAAAGATTTGCAGACATCTCTTGAATGAGATGAGCAGAGGGTTATGTTACCCGAACAATCACAGTGACATACATAGGCATGGGATGATCAGAGCACAAAAGTCACGGTGGGGAACTGAGTGGCAGAAAGGATCTGGTAATATTAATGGATATAGAAAAGAAAGGGAAGATGTGGAAGTGAAGCAGAGAAAGAGAGCATCTACCACCGTAAGAAAGAAGGCACAGCTGTGAAATGAAGATAGTAGATACAGGACCTCAAGGGGAGAGAGGTTGATGTTTAGGATCTCTTGAACAAGAACAAAAGAAAGCATAATCTACATCTAGAAGGAAGAAGCAGAAGACAGAAAGGATGTGAAATTTATTCCAAAACCAGGAAGTTTTCTCACTTTATGGGAGTTATCTCCTTTAAAAAAAATTTGTCTAAATTGTTTTTGATGAATTGACATTTATAAAGAAATCAAAGAGTAGATGATGTCCTAGATACTTCAGGATTTAAAATTAAACCAAACAAAACTGACAGTCAGTGTAGGTTCAGTCTTCATGGAACATAAGTCACAAGATATTCTTAAAAAATACAAAAAATGTAAAAAATAACATTTATGTCATGAGTGTTATCTGGGGATATTAACAGATAACATGGAAAACTAAACTAATTGGCTCAGAGTTGAGTAAAAACAAAGCTTGACATGGGAATTTGCTTTACTTCCCCTGGGCTGGAAGTCAGTGTGTTTCTCAACTATTTCTAGAGAAATACTATTGAGAATTATGCAATTACAGATAACACTAATTTCTCAGAAGCAAATGATAATAGTAATGTTTGTTAAGGAAATAATAAATATCTTCGTCAGTTATACATCTGGGAAGAAATGAAGCTATTTGAGATTTGTTGGAAAGTAGTGAAGACACTGTACAGAAACAGTATGTACAAAGTAATTTCAGGTGGGACCCTAGAAAGACAATTGAGTTGAAATGGAACAAAAACCCCAGAAGTAATTAGAAAAAAAACCCAAGAAAACCAAAATCCCCTCCAATTGCAAAATTATCTAAGCTTCAATAATAAATATTTAAATATTTGACATTCAGTAATTAAAATAATTTAGTATAAATAATTTCACATTTGACGGGGGTTTTTTGTTGTTGCTGTTGGGTTTTTTTAATTAAGACTTGGTAAACTGTGAGAATATTTAATGAAATTTTCTAGAATATAAAAGTCAGGGAGCTGTATGGGCTACATCACAGTTTGTGCACCAGTGACTTGAAAAAAAAAAGAGAAACCCACCAAACTCCTCTATTTGAAGTTGTATTCAAATCACAGGAAAACTTTGCTAGAGAAGAGTTTTTAAAACAACTGGCTTAAAAGCTAATGAGGAAAGAATATAGGTATAAGAGAGAATACTATCAAATGAGGCAATGGGGTGCAAACTGCTCATAAAAGAAATCTTTTTTAGGGAAATAAAAAGTTTAAGGAAAGGAAATCGTGAAAATTCAAATTAAATAGGCCCTTTGAAAGCCTAAAAACTTTTAGAAGAAACATTTGGAGATGAACAAATTTGCATTTATTAATAATCTTCAAATGAGTTTTACAAAGAATAATCTTGAAAAGAGAAAATTATGCATAAACTGATGAAGAACATATAATATCATAGATATTAGCAGCCTTCTAACCATCAGAGTATTGAAATGCTGGAACATCCTCCCCATAAGACAATGTGAGTAAAATCCAATTGAGCAAAATCTAATTGAAAAGCAAGTAGCACGCATTATAGGATATTGCACTTGAACCTGCTTTAATTGTGATTCTTAATTATCTAACTTTCTTAATAAGAATTAGAGTAGCTCTAAGAGGGACACAAAGTCAACTAGCAGATCTGAGTCAGAGCACTTCTGTAAGATATAGTTGTAATTCTGTTTTGGAAGAGAGAAAAATTGAACCAAGCATCATATTTGTGAGGGAATTCCCTCCATTAAAATATTAATTACAGACACTGTCACTGAAGCGTAAAAGAAGGAGACGGAGAGAAGGGAAGACGGATGTAAGAATACCATGTGTATCCACCTCATTTTTTTCCTTAGGCTTAGTGTAGAATTCAATGAGTATTTGTCCTCAGAGAAAGCATGCTGGGCTTTGATCTGGGACTAGAATTGAGACAGACTGTAACTGCACAGCATTTCTCATGTTGAGTTTTCTCTGGTCAGAATTTCCATCAGCTAGGGAAAAACTGGTTTCTCAAACATAGATCAGATATGGATCCTGATATCAAATTTTCATTCTCGCAGCTGCAGGCTAGCCATGAAGTAATGCAAAATATGAGTCAGGACTACGTAATAAATCCTTCAATAGATCTAGCCTGCAGTTTGAGAAAGTTTGCCTTAATAGGTAAGGATGTATAAGTTCATTAAGCATTAAGCTGGCTCTGATTTTGCTTGCATTTAGATGTTTTTTCTCTCTTAAATAAAAAATGTCTGATTTCCTTCACCAAATCTGCTTTTTATTCTGGAGTGATAGGAAACAAATTCGAAGGAGGACTGCAAGCTTGTTAAAACTATTGGCCCGATTAATTGGTGAAATGATAACACAACCTGACACAAACAAGCAGACAAATTCTGGGGAGTGCATTAGTTTTCCTGTGAGAGATTCATGGAGGTAAGAACTGAAAGGTTATCTCTGCCAAGAAAAGCTGGAAGGAAAATTGTTTTTTCCAAGTCAGGGAAGGATAGCTCAGGCTGGGAAGGCTATCACATCGCATTGTACTAAATACAGTCCTGGCAGATGACTTGAAAAAAGCTTAGGGCCCCAATCCAGAGAAGCACTTAAACGTGTGGATACCCTCTTTGCAATGGTTGACTAGACACCTACTTAAAGTCATGGGTTAATAACTCAATTTTTTTATCCCAAGGACAATAATCTGAAAATTTTTCTCAGACCTAGGCTGAAGACAAAAGCCCTGAAAACTGAAGAAAGAATCTTTCCTCATTGCTGTAGCTGAACAGCACACATTCTGTTTACTTTTATTTGTGGTAGCATTTTAAACCTTAAAATTATTTTATAAAATCAATTCTTGTTCATAGCAGAGGAGAACATATCAATGACTATACTCAGTATTAAAATCCTTTCTTAGATTGTGAAAGGAGACAAAAGTTTTGTGAAAAAAAATGCATCAATCCCCTCGACATATAATGTCAGGGACATTTTTATGGCAGTAAACAAAATTCCTGGCTACCAAATGTGACACCACTTTCATCAGATACAGTAGGAGAAATCAAAATAAATTTAAATGAAAGCTCCAGAGATTGTTTCAACAGAAAATAGATGGAGGAAAAGCCCACAGGAGTCCACAGTGTATAAAATAACAAATACTTCAAAAGTGCTGACAGCAGGGCTGAACTGCTAAGGTGACAAATGCTCAGGGAGCTATACAACATAAACAAATGCATGTTTTAAGTATACAAGTGAGACCATACTTTGAGAATAACGTCATGTCATTTCAACCTCTGGCTGCCTGTGTCTAGTATTGTCTGAGTCTTGATAAACCAGGTGTTTACATTCAGTCCCAAAGACACTAAGACCTCAAAGAAAAATGCAAGTGGTCTGCATTAAAACCCTGGTCAGCAATACATCTTGAGTTTTCTTAAACCAATCAGTGAGAATGCAAGCCCAGTTCAGTAATTACTGGCCCCATTCGGAAGGTTATTGCTGTGTGGTAAAGATATCTGAGAGTCTACATTAGAAATATGTCACCAGGAATTCCAGGAAAAGTGTAATTTGATTGACTGGGGTAACATGTAATACATTTCTTTTTACAACATGATCCTATGTTAGGTCAAGAAATGAAAAAAAAAAAATTAAGAAAAGAAACCAGAAAGAACAGATTTTCTTAGTCTGTTGGACAATGAACACATTTAGTTATATTAGTGAGCCTAGGAAGCATTCCAAATTCCCAGTATCCTGTATTCATATTGAGGCAAGATATTGGCATGTCACCCCCCCTTTCGGGTCCATATTCAAGTCTTTTTTATAGAAAGGAGACCTGGACATGTGAGCTCGCAGGGATCCCTGGCAGATATCTGAACAGGAAGACCAGGAGACAGAACCATGGTTTTCACTGCAGTGAATCCCAGCAGGTAAGTCTAGACAATGAATTTATTTTTTTCAATTGCACATTGTTTTATAAAGCAGGAGGGATTTGATCACTCTAATAGTTCTACTTCATTTCTGAGCCCTCAATCTCTTCGGAAGCCAAACTGGGGCAGAGGAAGAAGATCACAGTTGACATATAGTTGGTTGCATTTTCCTGAAAGGATACATAAAATCATCAAAAAGAGACATTCTGCCAAAATAATTACTTCTCAAATGTCTGATAAAAATGCATATGCTCTCAAGGCATATCACGCTTACCCAGAATTTTACAACATGGTTATAAACAATATGTGTTTACAATTAATTAGCACAGTATTTGGGGACCTAAGGCCTCCATTTCATCTTCTTGTTGTCCCAATATGAGGTTTCCAGGACTGCTGTAAGTAATATTATTGAATCACACATATCTTCATTCCCATGTAGATGTAGGACATTTTTTCAAAGGCTATGATCTCTTCTTTGCCTATATCTCTGTTTTACTTAGCTATTTGTTTGATTTTTTTTTAATGTGATGACCTCTTAACCAACAATGTCCTAGAAGTTGATTTCTATAAAACTACATTAGTCAAAGTCAAGTAATTTAAAAACTGCTTTCCTGTTCATGGATTCATCTCAATTTCCCATGTGGATGTTTGTGGTTTTTTGTAGTTCTTGTTGTTTTCCTTTTCTTATAATTCAGTTCTTCATTATCAAAGTCTGCCATACTTCACAAGAAGATCAAATCCTTATTCAGCTTAACGTGAGGTTTATTTCAGCACAGTGAAGAAGCCCAGCCTATTCTGAAAGATGCTGAACATCTGTACATGTGGCAACTTAATTTTAGGTTCTTATTCCCCAAGATGGAGTCGGTAATCCTTACAGGATGTGGGGGCACCACTGAGAATTTAGTTTACAGCATTTTCATGCTAGGAGTCATATTAACCAGTATGACTTTCTACCCATATACACATCATCTGGGGTTAGAAGGAGCCATCTGAGATGGAGATTTAAAACAGCACACACACACACACCTCCTTTGATTCTAGAATTATTTTCTTCCAAACATCTTAGTCTTCACCAAACGCTTCAATGAAAGAGTTGGAAAGTGTTTGCAATATTGGCGGAAATTTTTTCCTTAGCTTCATTTTTGGAAACAACAGAGCCTTTTTCAGCAATACCCTTCAAGATTTACAAAGGAAAAAAAATACAAAAAACTGAACACACCATAAATCCTCAATCATAAGCAAAGGACAAGCATGGAAAATTTAAATCCAGCAATTAGTTTAACCAAGGTATGAATATCTGCAAGATGAAGCTTTTCATGTTTCCATTGAGTTAGACAGTCTTAATTTAGACATTACTACTTGCTATGCCTATAACACAATACCCCACCCCACCCCCCCACCCCTTCCAAAAATGAAAAGGTCACAGTTCCTGGATTACTTAGTTTATGGTTTCTATTTAAACTCTTTCAGACTCTTCATGCCGCTAATGTAGAAATAAGACTCAGTGCCTGAGTGTTGTTCTAATCTGTCTGAGTATTGTTCTAATCTAATGAACACATGAAGTAAAATAATCAGACACTGGCAAGTACAGGCAGTTTAGACAGTTCACTTTTGAACTACTGTGCAAATAAATCTTTCAAAGTTTAACTTGATTTAAACAATCCAGTGATTTCTGTTGCTATTCTTGTCCATCTTCTATGTTCAGTTCTCTATTTCTTAATATTCTTCCCAAAATTTTCAGTACTTGTTTTTAATTTACTGTTCTTACACAAAGACCTGCCAGCTCCTGTCCTGTGATTTGAAAATTGGTGCCAAACATAATGATTATTTCATACATTTCCTGAACTAAAAGCTGGGAGGATAGTCTTGATACTATAATAATCATAACAAAAAGTTATGTACCCTCAAACCCCCCAAAAATACCTTGCTACCTGATATCTGAGATTCCTTAAGATTCTGTGTCATCTTAATTTTTCTTCAATGGAGAAATCGTTGCCAGGGATTGAGCTATCTTCACATATCAGAGCTGAACATAGGCTAAAATCTTTCCTAATTTTTAACTATCTAATTTCATCAAAGTCAATAGGATTATAACAACATGAAACAAAGCAGCATTTATTCACTCGCCTCTATTCTCTATCAGCCTGCCTATAACAGCAATAGTTCTTTTGATGACTTCTGCATGTCTTGCCTGTTGTATCTTGCAATCTTGCTTATTATCTTTCTCAGCATGTCTTGCAGATTAGTACAAAAGTAGAGGGAAAGGTTAAATAGGAAGTGTTGTATAAATATCCACCACCATCCAAGCATGCTTGAGTTCAACAGACACTGTTTCTCCCTTGCTGTGCTGGATATAGATTTTGGCAGCCTTGAAAACTTCTCTTAGAAATGTTGCAAGTCTAAGAAAACATTAAATTAAAGGCTTCATCAATACTATTTTAATAGATATATTTTTAAATATGTAGCGTAATCCTCCCCTGCTAATTTGTGTTATTACTAAGCCAAGGAAAATCATGATGGAATTTTTAAAAATCTGTTTTCTTTATTTAGATTGTAAATCTCATTCATGTCCCATTAGCAGATGCTAGTTATTGCTAGCTACTGCAAGTGTCTTCTCTGGATCATGCTGGCAGACTATTAGATAAAAGACTTCCAGAGCTGAGAGTTTTCCTGAGATGATCAAAGCACCGCAAAATTTGCTGTTTCACTGTTGCATCTGCAGCTGGGTCATCAATTTCCAAAGCATCTCATGCTGGCTGAGAAGAGTAAAAAAACGCTATTCAAAGATGAGCTGGAAGATACTCCCCTGCCAAGAAAAGCAATAACTGAGCCTCTGAGTGAGGTGGAATATCTGGGTACTTCCACAATCATAAAAAATGTTCCCTCAGCTAGCCTAAGTGTGATATTTCAGACTTTTGGAGCAATGGCTGGTCTTCCTCAAATCTAAGATTTCATTCCACACGACAGTACAGTACTTCATGCTCAGCAGTAAAGAAAAAGCATGTGTTTTTTCTTATCAGGCCAAATAAATTTGGACACACTCAATTTGTTCCATGTACCTCTGCAATGTATTTTCCTCCCTTATTTACAGAGAAAGAGCAGAGTGTACTTAAACAAAACTTTATATATGCACATCCAGATATACATGTATATACAAATAGAACATATGTATGGGAACATAAAATATACGCATGCACAAAGACACACACAGACCTAGTTAAAGAAAGAGGGAAAGACATGCAAACACATGTATAGATACAAGGATCTGCACACTTGGAGAAAACGGGTATGTGCAGAATGTTACGCTTAATTTATAATTAACTAGATACAACGGTATAATCCTGGGGTTTCTATCTGGGCCTTTGGTCTAAGTGGGGATTGAAAGTAAATTATGATACAGACAGCCACAATGAATAGCATGTCTTAGGATTACTCTGGGAGTAAGTCACTATGACCCAGGCTATTCGAAACTGGCCATAAGTAACAGCATCTCAACTTCTATTTTTTTTTCCATGGGCACTTAAACTCACAGAAGAGCTACAACAGGGGGATGGCACAAGCCAGGTGGCCATTGTTGAATGGGAAACAGACTTTAGCCATTTTTTTCCCCATACTTGGGAACAAAACTTCACATTTCAGCCTGTAATTATTAATACCTTGCTGCATTTGTATGTTTATCGACTACAGTTAAATTTTACAGACAGGTCGTAGCAAGGGTGGGAAAAGTTAGGACAGTGTCTGTATGACTCAGTATAAGGAATTACTCTGAGCTACATTTTGCTCTCAGGAGTGGTCTGACATCTCTAATTACTGGAAGTTTTTGTTTTCCTCCATTTGGTAGAACGCCCTACAATGTCAGGAAGCACAATTCTAGTCTTCAGTAATTGAATTTGGCTGATCGGCTACATCAGCCTGTATGAAGAAATCTTTAATAAGGAATGGCTCAAGACAGTCTGCTGAGTAAGCCTCCCATGATGAAGTATTTTTTTTCCTGTATTTTCAAATGTTATGTATCCATGTGTCACCATGTTTTATGTGAGGTTAATCAGACAGAAAAAAACCACAACTTTTCTGATTCCCTTAAGAAATATTAAGCCTGCCACCATTTGCTGTGTATGATTATGCAAAACCAGCCTGTTTCATATTTATTTTCTTTTTTATGAGCTGGGAATCTCCCTCAGATTCACTGACATGTTGAATGAATCACCAGAACTTTTTTTTATTTTAATAATAGGTCTTTTCTAAAAGTTGAACTGGATAAGCTGAATACTCTTAAACACTGTCCAGCAGTTTAAGAATGGAACTGAAGGCTGTAAGAAGAAACTGTAACAGGATATATTTTGTTTTAAAGGCTTGGCACAACATATCCCAAATACATTCCAAAATGAAGACTGAAATACCAAAAAAAGTCACAATAAAGAAAACTCAAAGTTCAGTGCCTCAAACTTTTACTTGCAGATAACTTTGGTGCTGTGGGGTCATATACCCAGAGGCCCACCTCATGTCTCCTCTACTTTTAACCCTTTACATGTCTTTCTTTTGACACAGCAAGAAACGATTTATATGAGTCAAAACACTATGATTAATGGAACAGCATGACATATAGCATAAGTTCATGGGGCCAAGCAGACCTTTGTTGTAAGTGTGTCTTACAGTGCTTCCCAGGGTATGCAAAATGTTCATTAATGAGGGGAAAAGGAATGAGACACTTGCTTTTCTCATTATTGTTGGCTTCATGGCCATTATTAAGCATAATTGTCTGTCAGTGTGCTGAGGTGACCAAGGTTTAGATTAATGTTCCTTTTGTTGCACAAGGTTATGAGAAAGTTGAGGATATGGTCTGTTTGAGGGCAAGTCTTCAAGTTGTCCAGCACATACAGAAAACTCTCTGCAAATTCTTCTGGCCTTAGAAAGCAGCTAAAAATTCAGTTGAAAGAGCTCCTCCTTTATAGACCATAGAATGCATCATTAAGTCAGTTTGTGAAAAACAATACAAATTTTTGTATAAGAGATTTTGTCTGAGTTTTCTCTTTCTTACCAACGCTGCCTTTTATAAAGAAAACACTTCTCCCCTAGAATGATTATTAGAATTCACAGCTATCATACAATCGAGAGGAACGAATACACTGTGCATTGCTACAGGAGGTAGTTCATTATGATTGCAGTAAGAAAGGCACTCGGTAAAGGGCATTTTAAATTAGCATTTATTAGAGCTAGCCCTCCAAAGAGAGGGTGGTATAGGTAACCTTGCTTCCCTTCAGGTGCTGGAAACCCTGAGTTGTGCAGTGCCAAACAGGCCTCTAATCAGGATGAGGAACACTGGGCAGAGCCCATCCATGGTAGAGTTGCCCCAGTTTGGTCATTTGAGCTATTTTTTAAAAGTAAACAACTCTACTCATCATTTCTACTGTCAAACAAAGAAGATATGCACTTGTGAACTCACAATGTGAGATAAAGGAAAGGCCATGCAGGCAGGGTAATCACTGACAATGAGTGGGAGCTGCCTGCAGGCTTCTCTTTTGTAATTACCATGTGAGTTTATTTTACAATCAAGGGATGTGAGCAGCACAAGATGAGTCTAAGGCCATGCTGTATGTGTCACACAGCACTGCATGCTCTGTATGGGCCTGCACTGCTCAGGTTAGTTGTGATGTGGGTCACTGCCTCCCCAGCTACAGTGGTCCCCTGCTCAGCATCATTACATGCAGTTATGAAGGTACACTTACATATGCTTTAGGAAAACATTCACAAGGCTATACAAAGTCATGCATATTGACAAGTTTAGGTATAAGACAAACATCCTTTTATACTCTAAGAGGGATTTTTTCCCCAGTTACTCACAGGTCAAAGACAGATAAAAGGTCAGGGTAAGCTTAACAGTTTACTGCTGTTGGAAAAGGTGATCCTGCTGCTCCTTGCTTCATTCCAGATTGCTGCTTATTCATTTTCTTGCTCATGGACCTTTCACTAGTAACCTGGATGAGCCAGTTCAGCTTACTAACCAGGCAGAAAACTATACACTCCGTCTCCCATCCCTCCTGATTAGTTTTTTTATCAAATTAATGAATTGAACTGGCTGAAGAGAAAGTACACATTAATAAAAGAGCTGGCATAAATAGATCATGGGGAAATTAACTGATGAAACAGGGAAAGGAGAGTGTGCATTTGGGGTTTTTTTTTGGCAGCAGGCTAGTAGATCAGCTAACCTCACCTTGCCTAACTGCATTGTAAGCTATCTTCTTATCCACACACACCACCTCTCCCCATACTGTGTTTCAGATGTGAGACCTAAAGATGAGTAAATTTTAATTATATCAGTGTTGCAGCTTACAATACAAAGAATGTAAGATGCCTTGTAAGTAAGGCATGATGTAAGTATAAGATGCCTATTATAGTTTTTTTATAACTACATATATTTGTTTATGTACACTTGCTGTACTAACAGCACAGTAATATTGTCATTAGGATCGCCTAGTAACGTTTTTTATCCTGATTTTAAGCAAGATATTAGCAGAATTTTTATAAACAACTGAACAGGATAGTAATACCTTTTCTGCACACTGTAAAAAAAAACTTTGACAAGATATTAGCTTTCTAAAAGTATACAATTAGATGTTAACCTCCATTTTTACATAAGAAAGACCCTTTGTATCACTTATTCAAGTCCCAATTGCCACACTTTTCCTTTGCTTTTTCAAAATACTCAGATTTTTAATTTCCTTATCAGTTCCCAGGCTCACTTTACTGAGAAAGATGATTCAGTTAAGAAACAGTTAAGAATTTCTTTGTATAGACAATTTGGACTCGAAGAACTTTCCTACTGATTTCAGCGAGATGTTTGGTCTGCTAGCTTTACAGGAGCAGCATGCATTCGTCATTGCTGATTACCACTTCCTTTTTTCCCAGGTTAGTTAATAGGGTTTTATTGAAATGTTGCTTATTTTGTCTGTTATTGTAATATTCCAGAGAAGGTCATAAAAGCACAGAGCAGTTCTTACTAGGCAAGTACAGCAGTTTAATGCATTGACCATTTGTGGTAGAAGCAAGGAAAAAAAATCTAGTTTTGAGTCAGAGCCTGAATTATATTTTAACTAACACTGGGAATAAAGGTTAACAGTGAAACCCATATATATGTTGTTAATTCAGGGGTTATGGAACATACATATGATATCAGGTGTGCTTTGAATGATATAGAGCACCACAGGAGACACTTAGGTGTGACAGCACCACTTACCCTTTTAATTTTATAATCTGACTATCCATCTTATGTCTTTCTACCCCTCACTTGTCAAGATACTCTGCTGGCTGCCACCTCCTGTCCCTGGCAGCTGTGAGACATCATATATTTATGCCTCTTAACCACTCAGTGATCTGGCACATCGGACGTGGCCCGTCTGTGAATTCTTTGATATAATGGCCAGCTGTGCTTGATGAATGGGGTCATGGAGAAGGGACGATGCAGCAGTACTGCTGCCAACATGCATTTCCCTTTGTGGAGGTCCCACATTCAAAGAAGTGCTTAGTAGGTGGTACACAGCTGCAGTTCAATGTCATAACATCCAGAGTCTAAGGCGACAGCATCTTTCTTGTTGCATTACCCCCGGTGTCAGATGCATCACTCTCACCATATATGAAGAATAGCAGTGGGTCTTGCATATGGGAGAGAAAGAAACTTGAGAGGTCTACCTCCCAGGCAAAGAAAAGTTTGCTTATTCAAAAGAGTAAGCAGAGGCTCAGAACTTCCCATGTACTAAAGACTCTTGAAAAATAGGAGTGTCCCCAATTACCACTACACCATCTCTTTATTGCTTGCATTCTCTTTCTCTCACTATTACATCACCTAGGAAACTCAAATTTCCTTCCAAAGAAAAAGGTGGGATTGCTCACAGAATGGGTGAACATTTTAGATGGCTCTTGAGCCAGGCTCAACTGGTTTATGGCAGGTAAGATTCTAGCTCAGATAATTACAAAAGTTACTAGGATTTCTGCTAACTAACTGTTCCATGATAGTGTTACTGGACTGAACCAGCAAGAAAAGGTTATCAGGAAAAAACAGTATCATTTGTTAGGCCAAGAGAAATAGCTGCAAAAAGTATACACATCTTTGGGGCAAACAAAACAATTTTTAACTTTATAATTTTTTTTAAAAGTTATTTTAATATCAAGAAATTGCAACAGCTCTAACAAGCCACTATTTCTTCTGCAGGATGATAATCCTCCACAATCACATGCTTCCCCACTGTGTGCAGTGGCTTCTGTCTTATCACCTTTTTCAGGAAACATGACTGAGGGGTGATTAATGGAGTGTTACATGTTCTCTGTGAGGATTTACACTGCATTTTATCATTCAAAACCTTCTGTGGTCAATTTGCAAACAATACAAAAGAGGAAATGATATTAAAAGCTATACATATGCTTGTACAGCTTTTAGGATATTTTCATGGTAGCTGGCTGCATTGAAAGATTGCAAACTCTTTTGAAAACATACAGATAAATAAAACCCAGGCTGGGTAAAAGAAATACATAAAGTCCTTGCAGTTCTTTATTTCTACTCTTGGCAACTCTGTGAATGATGTGGTGTGAGATGCCTTTGTAAACTACTCTTTGAATGAGAAAAAGATCCTATGACACAGCTGCTTCTGGAAATCTCTGCACAAGATTTCTCCTATAAAGCTGTGGTCACAGTGGACCTATTTGTCATGTTCCCATATCTGTTATGTACTAAATGGTTAACAAGCCCATAGATTATCATGAAGATTATGTAGATAAAAATCACAATTCCAGACTAAAGTTAGCAAACAAATCTTTCTTTTACAACTGCATCTAATTAATAGGAAAATCTAAGAAAGATAGGAATGTAATGAAACCCCAAGTAAATGTAAAGAAACCCCAAGATTTCTCAGTTTCTTGGACAAGGATGTTGATTACCTGTTACAGTTATCAGACTAAACTTTTTTTAACTATCTCCAAAGATGGGAATTTCCAAATGTTCTCAAGAAAAATAATACATTGTTCAACTGTTCTTACAGTTACAATGTTTTCTTAGTATATAGCCTAGAGCTTGCTTGGAGTAAATTTCTCATACTAAGCTCAGTGAGCCTGAAAAAAAACTCATCACTGTTTCTATAAGGACTACACATTTTCTTAACTGTTGTATTTAATATTTGGCCTATTTTTCTTAGGCAGAACAAGCTCATCTTATTTCAACTAGAATTATAGGTTATCTTTCCTAAATCACTTTTTGGATTCTTTCCAGTTTATATTTGAGCCTGTCTGCAAAAAGAGTATTTTTATCATGTTGATTCACACAGCCCTCTTGAATAGATTACAAAGGTTTTGTTTGGAATGTCATGTTGTTAACTTGTGCAACTCCTCCACCTTCTTCACTGTTTACTGTATCTGTACTCATTGTCTTCCTTTTGAATATAATTCTCACATTTGTATTTATTGGTGGGGGGGGTTATTATTTTTTATTTCAAATCATTTCACCCATCTAGAAAGATCATTCAGAACTGCAGTTTGGTCCTATGTACTCTAGTATTTTTCAGCATAATATTCATATATTTTTGAAGTGTCTTCTGTATACCTGATAGCCATTAATGAATGTGGGAAGGCACCAGATCTAAGCTGGATTCAGTTGATATGTTCTCCTAACAGAGAAGCAGTTACTCATGACTTATCTGTAACATCTATCTTCCCAATTTATAATAGATACATCACATTTCTTTAGTTTGGTCATGAGGACATCCCATGTGGCCATGTTAAAAAAAAAAAATCTGCAAAAGTAAGATACACTATACCCATTCTCTCTTCCCATACTCTGGACTAACTGCTTGTGTGAGAAGGTACCTAGATTGTTGTTATATGCTTCGTTACAGAAACATGCAGAGCAGCTGCTTCCTATCACTGTGTTATTCTACAGATGCTCTTAAATTGATTGTTTAGTAATGAGTTAAACAAAGTACCTCTCAATACTAGAGTTTTGTTGATCCAACAAAACTTGTTTTCTCAACTACAGCTTTGGTATTTTTTCCAGTCTTCTTGTACCACAATTGGACTTCATGAGCTTTTGAAGATAATCACTAAAACATCAAGTGAACTCAACAGTGTTTTAGGAATTTTATCAGATCTAGACATCAATACTCTGTTAAATTCCCTGTTTATTGCTTTTCTAGTCTATATTCCTACATCAATTTTTGTTACTAGTTCCTAATTGGGTTCTGGATATGGTCCCAGTGAACCTCTTTTTGTGAAGGCCATTGCAGAAAATATATATACAACTGCAGTAATTTTCAATCTGCACAGTTGTACTAAGACATCTTGTTATTCTGCTTCTCCAAAAAGGACATAAACAAATCTTTCTTCTTCATTTACAATGCAAAAGCAAGGAATGGCATGTTTTCCTTTCCATGGAAACTATCCAGAACCTGCTTCAATTGATCAAGTAAAAACCTTCTCAAACCATGAGCAAGCACTTCATTTCCCAGCAATTCCCCAAATCAGAAAAGAACAAACTCCATTGCCTTTGAATGCATGGCTCCTGCTTGGTCTGAAAAATGAATGAAGACTTCTGAAGAAAAAAAAATTAGTGAAGTGTTGCATCGTTGAAGTACTGTGAATTTGTCATTGATTCATTTAACACAACTTGCAGATAATTACCTGCAAATAATGGGAGAAATTATGATTTAAATTCAATGTCCTACAACTGCCGTCATTTGAGGGATGATTCAGCACATGGAGTGACATGTAGATTCAGGCCCAAGAATATAAGTCCTGAACAGACTTAGTTTCCCTGTGAACTTCTTTATTTCTACAAAAGGAACTCAAGATAGATACCCTGGACAACTGGCATATCAGCAGAGAGAGAGTACTAAAGACATGACATATGGCCAAACACTGCTTGAGTGTAAAAAGCACTCTTGATATTTTTTAACTTGTAGTTACATTTATTTTGGAAGAAAATTGTTTTTTATAGGTCTTTCATTGGAAGTATATTTTCATAAAAGGAGAAAAGGCAAACGTAATGGAAATTACAACACATTAAAAAAATGTTAAGTCCACTTTTGAAGGAATTCTGCAAGCATGCAAGTTGTGACTTAAGAAAATGTCCAGAGTCAAATCTTTCGTTTCTTAGCCTCCAAAACTTCCATTGGCAGCTGTGAAAATTCTGGACTGAGGAATAAAACATGATCAGATGCTTTGTTTGATCCAAGAAGATCAAATGTTTGAATTTGGGTTTGGATTCTATTTCCTTCCCTTAACATAAAAAGAAATCTACTTAATGGAAATACATAGAAGTAATTCAGCACCCAAGAACATCTCTAAATTCACATAGCTGTTAAGTGAATGCTGAACAAATGATTAAAAGTGCTTGACTCCTACTACAATGCCAAATGCTGACTTCAGACTCTTTTACAAGATGTATTATTATTAAATATTGTATGACCATTTTCCAAATTGGAAAACTACTATAAAATTAAAAGTAAAGGATATAAAGACATATCTGATATGTTCAAGGAAAATAGCCAGAATAGAAAGTACCATATGGGCAATCTAGCTAAAAATCTTAAATGCCTCTTTTTTTGCTTTATTAACTATTCTCACAAGCAGTTACATCCCTGCCAGGTATTTAGGCATGAGCTTCCCCTTGAGCACTGATTTGGTGATTTAGGGCCCAAGGGTTTAAACCATAAAAAAGAAACTAAGACATAATTAAGTGCTATTTAATTAGGCAACATATCCACAACTTTAATAAAGTTGTGTACAAACCACAGGCTTTTAGCCTGCACTGACTTTTTAAAAAATAAGTTTTATAAAATATTCTATCACATAAATTGTACCTCTTGTATCTTCAGCAATGCCCTTCTCATTTAATTCTGTATTCTTGTTCTAATCAAATACCTTTTACTTTAAGTAGCTCAGTTCTGTTTGTCATTATGATAAGTATACATTTTGCAATAGCTTTCTATTTTCTAAACTGGATAAACTTGTGGGGTGAGGAAATCTTTGCTTCCAGCTTTTGCAAAATGCAAATACTAGCAAAACACTTTACATTACTTTCTGACATGTTTTGATCAACAGAGAAAATAAAAATAAAGATTTTATTTTAACCATATTCTAAAACACAAGCATAAATTTTATGAACAAGCAGAACTTTAAGAATTCAGGAATATCTAAGAGAATCTATATGTCTAAAGGTAAGTTAACATTTGCAAAATTCTGATTGGTATTGTTCATTGAAACATGGGCATATTCAGCACCTTGTAGCAAATATTTCTATAGCACAAGAGATAAATCTTCATAAAATTATGCACATTGTCTGATAATCCTTGACTGCAGAAAAAGTATTGACATTGTAAATATATGCTGAAATATACATAAGTTTTTATTAATAAATCACTTTTGAAAAAATAAACAATTATACTGATTTATCTTCCCTAAAACAACTATAAATGAATCAAATAGAAATTTATTCAAATACAAGTATATATAACACTACATTACTCTGGTTTTTTTACCTAACTCCCTACTTCCGCTGTTTGGAGTTCCTTATTTTCTAAAAAATATAAAAAAAAAACAATAGTGCACACATTCTTTGGAAAATATTTTTTATTATAAAATGTACAGTATATTGACCTTAATATTATAAAACACTGTAATGTATCAGAGTCTTGTAAAGACCAATAATTTATAAAATGAGACCAAATTCATTGTTACTCTTTCTAGTCTCATAGTCAGATTAAAAAATATATATAAAATATATAATGAATTAATTGACCATAGCGTCCTTAGTAGCTGGCAAATGTATGTTCATATGTTAAGGTAGCTAATCTCTGCATGTATTTTTATTAAAATAGATCACTCTTATATGCTAATTTAGTCTTTGATTTTGAAGAGCTGATAGAAGCATGAACAGAAAGGTTAGTAATCATATTCTATAAGCCTAGATTATGTAAAGGCACTGCAGGGTATAAGGAAAATTATGTTTTACTACAGTACTTCTATCACTGCAGCTCACTTATTAACAGTTAATACTTCTTTGGTACTTTTAAGGTGCTTGTTAGAACAAGAAATAGCTTTGGACTATTGACAAGAATAGAGTATTTTAGGTCTCAGATGCTATTGGATAGCATGAAAAACCACCTTAAACTGTCTTAATAATTTGAAGACCTTTTTCAACATGTTAGTCTTCTCAGTTCCAGTATGTCTAATGCCGCCTTCTATTGCAGGGACTTACTACCATTTTGAGTACAAAAGAAATGCAGATTAATTCTTTTTTTTTGTCTCCTTAGCCATTGTTGCACGCAGTACTTCCCTCACTGCACTCGTTTGGCAGTGACTTGAACACCAGTATCCAGCCAAAGGCACTTGTTTCAATGTTAGAATATGTGTATGTAGGTTGTTTTCGAATCACTGCCTAGAATATTTTTAGCAGTGCATTTATAGAAGCCCGCATCCCTTTGAGTGGACTGCTGGATGACTAATGACCCCTGAGGATGGAGGAATTTGTTTCCATACAGACGGGATTGAGCTCCTGTTGTCAGATGTGATTTATCTGGAAGCTCCCATGTTATTTCTGCTTTAGGAATCCCAATGGCCATGCAGTTCAGTTTAACTGAATTTCCAGGTCTGGCATAAATGACAGGTGCTGGCTCACTGGTGATCCTAGGAGGATAGGCGATCACAATGACAGGCACAGTCATAACAGAAGTGCCATACTCTGTTGACACTTTGCACAGGTAAGTGCCTCTGTCAAATACAGAAGCCTCACGCACAGTCAATGAGCCATTCTCCATCAGGGAAAAGCGACCCACAGCCTGGGGGGCATCCATAACCATGCCATTGGGCAGCGTCCAGGAGATCTGCGCCCGCTGGTTTGCCTGGGTGATGCAATGAAGCTGCAGAGTTTCTCCATTGATGATGCTCACCAGGTTGTTGTACTGGTTGCTAATTTCTGGCCTGAGTCCCACCTTCAGGAAGACTACTCGTTCCACATAACCTCCCGGGTTTCTGGCTGTACAGCGGTAAGTCCCAGCATCCTCCGCAGACAGGCTGCTGATATGTAAGATCCCATCTCTCTTATGGTAAAATCTGTGCAGGCGACTGCCACTCAGCACTTCAGAGCCGTTGGGAAGGATCCAGCTTGTGCTGGGTTTGGGGTTCCCCTGGACTGAGCAGTTCAGATTGATGCTGTGCCCAGCAATGGCAGTGATCCTTTCACTGACAGGGTCTCTGAAGGAGGGTTTCTCCACATGGTCTGTGATGAGGAGCTGCACAAGCAGTCTGGCTTCCCCTCCTTCGTTCCGCCCAATGCACACGAGCTGCACGGCGTCTGTCTGCCTCACCCCTCTGATGTCCAGCGTACCATTGCGATGCACAGTGATCCTGTTCCCATAGTAGGGAGCCGGTAAGATTACGCCTTCTGGAAAAGCCCATAAGATGCGCGGAGCAGGGATGCCCTCAGCTTTGCAGTCAATAAGTTTCCGGCTGTCTCTGATGGCTGTCTCCCTGACAGATGTTACTGCAGTGAGATGACCATTGATTCTGGGAGGCTGAACGTCAACATGGATCCAAACGATCTTCCGATCTTCTCCAGCACTGTTCCGTGCTACACAAGTATAGTTACCACTGTCAGACCTTTGGGCCTTTTGGATGAGGAGAGTGCCATCCCTGTATATCTGGTATTTATCAGATATGGCAGGAATAGGCCTATTGGTTGGGGAAAGCCAGGTCACTTTGGGAGTGGGCTCTCCTTTGGCTTCACATGCTGCTGTGACAACATCACCGTAAGGTACATTAATAGTGATGTATGTTTTGTTCCTGATGGTTGCAGGCTCTGCCACCACTTTGACCCGCACTTTCATTTCATCCTTCCCAATCTGGTTTTCAGCATAGCAGGTGTAGTCCCCTTCCTCTCTCAGTCCAACATCATTGAAATACAGGGTTCCATTGTCAAAGACCACATATCGCTTCGTCCGGCTGCCGCTGTCATCCGACTGCATGAAGGTATTGATCATACTGCCATCTGGGAGAGCCCAGGAAATCTCTGGATTTGGCAGACCTGTGGCTACACAGTCGACTTTCAGGTCCCCTCCGTACTTGACCTTGTGGTTATTCTCATTCTTATGTTCTATTTTTGCTGGTTTCATCATCACATTCACTTTGAGGACCACGTAATCATCCCCTATCTTATTGCGGGCCACACACAAATAGTCTCCTGCATCTTTGTCTGTAACTGAATGAACAACCAAAGTCCCATTGCTGAATACTTTGATTCTAGTCTCCAAAGTGCTGTAAGGAAAGGAAAAATAACCTAACATGAGCTACAAAATTACATTTTGGGAATTAATTATTGAGAGAAATCTGGGGGGCGGGGGGGAATAACAACTCAACAGTGTTAAAAAAAAAAGAAAAGGAGAGGAACACTGCTATTGTTAGATAATTAGATAGTCAGAAATGTCCAGGATATTCACCACCAAAAAGCAAATGGAAAAAAATAATTCTACTCACTTGTAACCAAGCAATTCTGTTGTGTTCAATGACTTTAATGCTGGTTTTGACCATTAAACATCCACTAAATACAAAATTATGGTGGTTTTGACTCTCTTCTGACTACATGTACAGTATCCTATAGCATTCAAATATGACCTCTGAATGTTAAAATCCACACAAGGCTATATGGACCATAATTGAGTCTGGTACCTGGGTCTTCAGCTAAAAACAAATAATGATGAGCAGCTTCCTCTGGCATCAGGTATAACATATTACACCTTTAGAACAGTCACTAAGAAGCAAAACGTTGCTAAGCTTTGCAATAAAGAAAAAAAATTCCAATGTGCTTAAAAAACTATTATTCCTTTCCACTTCACTATGGAATTGGTGTGTTGTCATCAAAACTAACTTCCTCAGTAGCCACAGGTTTCTCCCCAAAGATCTCCAGTATTTGAAAAGCAGCCCACATAAAGATCATGAAGGAAAAAGAAATACAGTATTTTTTTGTTAATGCTATGAGGCATAAAATGAAATCTGGATTTTGTGCTATCTACAGGTTACCTAAATACATTTTTTGTCAATATAAAAAAATATGACTATGTTCAGCTTTGAAGAAAGTTGTTCCAAATGATATATTTTCATTACAGTGCATTTCTCATCTGTTTATAGTGCTCAAAGGTGAGCTATGAATAATTCATAGCACAGAAATTTGTTTTCAGCCAAGTCTTAAGACAGTTATTGTAGGTTTGTAGAAGTCATATTTTACTTGATATTGCAAACATGGGAGAACGCATTGTTTTAGGCATTTATATGCAACCAGCTTTGCACAGAGCTTATTGTGTGGCAACATTTGTTTATACATGATGTTAAAATGATTGTGCTTATTTAAGTAATTATAAGTTTATTTATTTGCTCAGTATTTACTGTGCGTAATGATTTACCTAAGAGATAAAATTCAATGATCCCTTTCCTTCTGGGGAAAAGCAGGTGCCTGTACAATATTATTCAGACTAAGCACACTGGAACACGCAGTACACAAGCTGTATATCTAAACTTTTGCCACTGGACTTTTTACTGCATTTACAAGTGGCTATAAAAGAAAAACAATGGCAGCTTATCCTAAAAACTTGAAGCTAACTTTTCAGGAGTAATACAGCTTTCAAGAAAATTATGCTAAGATATGACTTGACTATCTTTTTGATATAATTTCAAATTCCTTCTTAAGGATTGGGTGGCTCAATCAAAACCTGCAGAAGTCAGGAATGAAACTTGTACATATATGAGTGGGCTTTTCTCTAAGTTCATCTAAACTGCAATTTAGCTGCGACACCCCAAATAGTAATTTACCTGTGTAGGGAATCAATCATCCTTTTGGAAGGCAACCTCCATAATATCCGAGGCCAAGGGTCACCAGAAGCACTACAGTCCAAATGCAGGATGCCGCCGTATGTTACATCTGTTCTCTGAGGAGAGCTCCCAGTGATCTTAGCATTAGATGCATGCTTCTTCACATGGAGTTGTACTGTTCTCCTGGCAGCTCCCACCATGTTAGCAGCAATGCACTCGTAGGTCCCACTGTCCTTGGGGGAGACATTGCGAATGTAAAGAGTCCCATTGGGAAAAACAAATAAATTCCCATTGACAAACTGAGAAGGTCGGATTTGCGTGCCATCAAAGACCACCCAGCGGATGTTGGGAAAAGGTGCTGCTTTAGCAGTGCAGTGGATGTTAATACTGCTACCAAGGGGCAAGGAAATATTCTCTTGCTTGTCCTGCTGGATGATGGGGGGTAAGGCTGCAATGTGCAGCCTCACAGCAATGCTGTCAGCTCCTGCAGCATTGCTTGCTACACATTTGTAAACTCCTCGGTCCGAAAAAGTTGCTTGCTTGATAGACAAGGTTCGATTTTCATGAAGCATTATCCTGCTTTCTGTGGTGCTGACTGTCTGCAAAATCTTCCTATCTGGGAAAATCCATGAAATTAGTGGGCTTGGAGTCCCACTAGCCTGACATTCCATTGCTATGGTCTCTCCAAAGTAGACCGTGACATCTCGATAGCGGGAAAGTAAAATTTTGGGCTGGTGGGCTACAACTGTGAGCACAACAATCATTTTATCTATGCCATGCAAGTTCTGAGCTGTGCATAAATACTGTCCACGATCCTGAAGCTGAGCATTTCGGATAAGGAGAGTACCATTTTTCCAGACTTCAAACCTTTGTAACTTGCTGTTGGTTGTCATTAGAGCTCCTGTGAAGGTGAGAGGAAAGAAAGAAAGAGAAAGTCAAAGGGTTTAAAATGTACATTATTACAATAAAGAAGTCTTACTTCAGCGGGCCTATATGACATCTTCTGACACTCTCCATAGCTCAAATTAGTCTTTGTTTCTGTTGCAGAACTAACCACCAGCTTGCAAACATGGACAGTGTGGAAATTTTTAAAGGCCTTATGTTTTAGGATTCCTCTCGAATCTTTATGTAACTTTTCTGTTCCTTTTTCACGTAGAGATGACACACACACCAGTATCTAAGATAGCAATGTTAACAAACCCATAGTCACAAGTATTGCCATAACAAATTCTTACTGCTGTGAATAAGCAGAGTTGGCTGCTTTTCACAGCCAAAAATTACTCTTCAAAAATGAACTCATTAAATGGTAGAGGTCTTCTCTTACTAAAAGAAACACTGCAAATGTATTATTACTCATAATGACTAGTTGCAATTAATTGTTTTATCTACAATGATTATAAGTGACAGAAAGTATTTTTCAGTATTTTGAACTACTCCTGTGATCATGTTGCATTTCTGTGCAATACCCCTACAAACCATGTGGAAGAACACATTTTTCTTTATCTTACCTGTAGATACTTTTGTCCAAGTAATAAAAGGCATGGGTTCCCCAACTGCATCACAAGGGATAAAAGCATCCGTTTCAGCAAGGATGGATATGGTCTGAGATGCTTTTGTGATAATTTTAGGTCTTTCTCCGTGTACCCTGAAATTAGTGGAAGACTGAATTACAGTCGAATTGTGTGGCATAATGCCTCCCACGTAAGGCACAGATGGAAATTTTTGATGATGATGATGGACATTTTTAAAAGGATGAACTGTAGTGGTTATTTGTGGTTTTGTGCGCTGAGAGAAAAAGGCTGGAGGGGTGATCTTTAAAATCACTGGTGGTAATGTGGTCGTTGCGGCATGTGGCATTGGAGGCACTGGAATAGCTGTAGCTTTCTGCACTGTAATCCCAGTAGGTAAGAGCTGAGCAACCTTCTTCTCATTTGTGTCTTTTGGGACTAGTTGACTACGGACATCTGGTTTAGGATGCATATTTAAGTGAGGGAATATCCTTGTTCTGTTGAAAAGGAATGGTATTCTGGAACTGGGGTAATAGGGGATCGCTTGACTTGGGAGTCTCCCTGCTGTGCCTCTGTTATCTGGAACATAGTTATTTCCAAAAAATCTTGAATTAATGTTGTATCTGTTCTGACTCTGATTACTGAACTTGCTTTCAGTCAATAGATTTGTTTTGTGAAATGGAGAGGCTTGTGTCGGGGTAGTTGTTTCTCTCTGGGAAGCAAAAGTTTTTCTGTCCTGGATGGTATGTGCTGCATATGCTGTTATCTCTGGTTTGTTTGTGTAGTGAAGAGGCTGATGTGTTATAAAATAGCGAAGTGGGCCCTGTGTTACAGGAAGCTTCACTGTGCCTCTTACTGGAACATGCCTTGGAGGCACAACAGGTAGTCTTTGGTTTATGCTTGGTATCATTCCAGCAGCTGAATGGGGAAGATTTGAATTTAGTAGTAAACTGTTGTTTGACTTGCTACTATACAACTCGTTGAATTGCTTCTCTTTTGACTGTACGCTAATCCTGTTTTGGTTAGAGGAAGGAGTAGGGTGAACATTCTGTCTTGAGCTCATCACTATTTTGTCACCACCTGCTCCAACTTGTTTTGCTTCTGGGAACCTTTCTTGATTGAAGACATTACTTTCCTTGGTGGTATAATGAAGAGAAGGATGAGAAGTGCTTGAAATGGAAGGGGGAAGAGTGACAAGTTTTATAAAGGGAATGAAAGCAGTGGATGTAATAGGAGGCTTTTCAGTTGTCCGCAGATGCTGAAACACACGTTGCATAGACTCCTGTCTATCCAAGGAAGATGGCTCTGTCCCAGCCTGAGAAGTAACAGATTCCTTTGTCTCTCTATCTGGAAAAGCCTGAGTTTCTGCAGTGCTGAAAGAGGAGGATAAAGTAATTATCTCATGTTGCTGAGGTGCCTCAGTTTTTGCTGGTATTTCTACAGATACTGTGGGCTTCCATGGTTCCTTTGAAACGGAGAGGTCCTTAAAAACTTCAACTGTGCCAACAGGAATACTTAAGTCAGTCATAGTGGGGTATACCAGCTGGATTGTTCCAGCAGTTGTTTCATTAACCACAACTTCTAAGTCAAATAGGTTAGGCTCTTCTTGAGATTTTGGTTTTGCTGATAGCATTGAGCCATTCCTATATGCAGGAGAAGTTGTTGTGCTGGATTGCTCCACCTTATGAGCCACAGTTTTAGAATCTGCTTTCATGTCCTCTGCAGATGCACTGTCTAATGAGTGGTATGCTGGCACTTCACTTTGCTCTGGTTTCAGAGGTACACTTGACTCTTTTGTGGGAAGTGCATTGTGTACAGCATATGATGATAAAATCGTGATAGGTGCAGTCACTGGAAGTGCCAAAGTTTCAGGACTAGTAGGGTGTGTCACATGTTTAGCTTCAGGTAGAGAAGTAGTAGGCTTAAAAGAGGAAGTTGTGACCATGTCTCTGATTTTTGTAATTTTCTCTATGACACCTGAATCAGGAATTAATGAAGGAGTAGATTCCATATGCTCCTCTTTCCTAGCCTGCATTTTGACATTCTTAAGATCAGGACTTTCACGAGTTGCAGAAGGAGTTTTGGTAACAGCTTCAAATTCAGGTGTCCTTGGAATTATAGACATTGCCTCTGTGGTTAAAACAACACGGGGTAAAGGCTTTGGTCTTTGTCGGATTCTGTTTGGCCTTCTCCTCCTGCCATAAGGCCTTTTTCTACCATGCTGAGAAATAAGTGAAGGCATGGTCTTTCTATATGGAGTTGTTGTGGTGGCCACAGTGGTCAATCTACTGATGGAAGAAGCCATTTCTAACCCCTCTGCTGTTTTATGAGGAGCATTAGTGCCGTGCAAAATGATTATGGGACCTGGTTTTGGAATAGCCAGGTTTCTATGTTCCTCTCTCTGAGAACTGTCTGCATAACTCCTGGACACGCTTTCTTGAGTCACTGTATCCCTCTGGGTCTCAAGTTCTTCTTTGCTCTGAACCCTGATGGGTGTGACAGCTGGAAAACTGCTACTTAAGTCTGACGTTTTTGCATGACTTGTGGATATTTTTTTGCGCTGGTATCTCGCATTATTGCTCTTTCCTCTAACAAATGGAGAAATGGATAAAGAAACAGTAGTAGTGCCTACGGAATCTGTTGGGATGATCTCATCATGAGAAGGTGCTGAAGTTATGGTGTCAACACTCATTGGGCCCACTTCATTTAACTTCAAGCTTGTCTCCAAAGTGCTATGAAGATCCACAGTCTGAGATTCAGCAAGGAGAGTAGCATCAAGTGGTAGCTCAGCAAAAGCAGAATTTTGTTCAGATATAGAAGGTATAGCTTTATCTACATTTTCCACTGTGAATGAACTGCTCTGAACATTAGGAAAGGTTGTCACAATTTGTTTGGCTAGAGGTTCTTCAGTGAAGGCAACTGAATCATCCGTCCTGACATCAAGATGCTGCTCCCCTTGGGGTTGCAGAGTTGCAGAGACAGGAGTCAAATACGGACCTGATAAAGTGATTTCTACAGTGTCTATACTTGCAGGTGTTTCTAAAGCCCTGTGGTTGGAAAACGGTTCAGTTTCTGACCTTATTAGTACAGACTGGACTGAAAACACTTCTGTATTCTGTGAAACAGTGACCGAGAATTGCTCATCTTCACCCACAGGTGATGCATCAGCAGAGGAGTCCACCACATCAGCTCCTGCCTCTGAAGGCGGAGGGCTGGCTAAGGGATAAGGGGCGGGAGTAGTTTCCTGCATGACTGATGGCAGTGAAGTTGTTACAGAGATGGTTGTAGCTGTTGTTGTTCTAGGAAGATTCTTCCCACGGACCTTTGCCAAAATGTCAGCCCAATGCTGTGGATTAATCTGTTTGCTTGCCACATTAATTCTCCTTCGAGATTCAAATACTCTCCGGCCTTCTGCAACATTGCTGTCTTGGGTTCTATCAGTACTCTTCCAGATTTTCATTTTCCTTCTGCCCTTCTTTCCTTTTTTAATTTGAGCCTCTGGCACCTGGTCACTTTTTTGTTTAAAAGGTATTTCCCAGTCTTTTAGGTGGTTCTTTCTTCGTGGGAACTCCTCCACCCCTCCTGCCCCTGATCCCTCTTCATTATCTATGACTCGCCCTCTTGTTTTCGACAAACCTTTTGAGCCTGGGCGCTTCTTTAGTTTTATTCGTTTAAATGATCTATCAGACACCATTTTATTTACTGTGACTCTTACAGCAAACTGATCTGATCCCTGCTGATTGACAGCCACACATCTGTAATGGCCACTATCAGTGACATGGCTCCTTGGAATAAGCAAAGTACCATTGGGCAGCATATAGCTTTTTGAAGAGTTTGATGAACCATTGAGTACGTGACTGTTTGGAAGAATCCAGCTCAGCTGTGGGTCTGGGATGGCAACTGCATTGCATGGCAAAGCTATTGGATCTCCAACATTTTTTTCAACTCTCGCTACATCTGAATCAGCTACCTGAATAGCTGCATGCTGCACAACGAGTCTGTAAGCCATTATGTCCACATCATCTCTCACTTGGGCAACACAGTGGTACACACCTCCATCAGTGTAACTCACTGCTTTGATTATTAGTTGGCCACTGTTGAGAACGGAAAACCTACTGTCTTTCTGATTAAAAGGTGCCTGCAGTTTAGTTCCATCTGGAAAAAGCCACTGAATGGAGGGGCTCTCAGAAGCTTTCACACTGCAGCTCAGCTGACACTCTGACCCTTCCACCACACTCTGTGCTGTCCTTGTGCTCTGATTTTGCTCTATCATTACCCAGTTTCTCTGCTGCCTGGTGGTTTTGGTATGAATTGTCTGAGAAAACACAGTGAAAAAAGATAGCACCACTTTTTTCCCTGTACTCTGGCGCCTGTTTAATTGGATATTTATAAGAGGTTGCATCACCCACGAAGGCTCAGCCAGTATTTGAGCTTTTACACCTGTGTAGTAAAGAGCATCATAATCTGAGCCTTGCCTGTACTGATAGATTACTTTAGGCTCTTTTTTGAGCATAAGTTCCCTCTCTAACTTGACAGGTACTTCACTGTAGTAAGCTATAAGCTTCCATAGTTTTTCGTAGTTTTCTCGATTCATTGGACATTCAAAATCCAGTGCAATTGTAGCATTTATATCTATCTCCTGAGTCTGGATTTGATTCCACTGAATTTTGGTAGAACCTGTTGGTTTTTTGATTTCACAGTTCAGGTGGACTATGTTGCCATGCTCATCAGTCATATTTAATGCAATGTTCCACGGCGAAGACTGAAGTTCTTCCAGAGGGAGTTCATAACTGTCACTGTCATCCTCATCTTGAGTGCTGCTATTTTGCCTCAGTGAGGACTGAATGACAGGTTTCCTACAGGAAATATCTTTCAAGTTTTGAATATCTTCTTTCTGCAGTTGTTTTGGGCTGCTGCACTTAGCACACAGCTGTCCCCCATCATAGGCTTTGTCCTTTTTGCATTTTAAAACACCTGCAAAAAAAAAAAATAGGAAGAAAGAAAATAAAAGGCAAAACAAAAGATAAGCTGAAAAACCCTGTTCTAGAGTTAAACAACTCTCAGAAATGTGAAATAAACTTCATGAGGATTGCATTATATCACATGACACAAAAGGCAAGGCTTTTAGAATGGCACCTCTTTGTTTTACAGCTGAATGGGCACCTGATTCTCAATCTGACCATGATTTCTTCTGACTTTAATGAGAAGATTGAATACTCCATCCTTCTGAAACTTAGATTCACTGCCTTTAAATAAAATGCCTAGAAAATGAAGTGTGCAAAGCAACATTTAAATCAGTAACAAACTACTCTGTGTCAAAAAGTCTGCATTTGTACAGTGACAGCCTAACTTGTGGCTCTAACATGAAGAGAAGTGGGACCTTTAAGCTTTCAAAAATACAGCATTTACCTGAGAAATGCTGGACTTCCTCATTAAATAATCCAGGAAGATTTTTTTTTTCTCTACTAATTAAGAACAGTATTGGCACTACACAAAACATTTTACTGTAGCTACCAAAATAGGCTGACTAGTTCTTGCACTTACAAGCCATTTATCCGCAGGAAAAAAAAAAAGTGCCACTTCTTCCCTGACCTCTGAAACAACTGTAAACATTGTAATGATACAACAAAAGCTAAAACAGAGAAGGAGAGCTAGACTAGGAAATTATAGCCTTGACTTCTCTCTCCTTCAATGCCAAAAAGACTGTTGTCTGCAAAGTAGCAGTCATACAAGTACATTGTTCTGCTCACTAGAATGTCAAATGCCACCTTAGGTATTTAGTTTGGAGACACAGAGCAAATAAAATGTATTACTGTTACTCTAGGCATAAGTATCATCCTGAAAAATGAGGGATCTTTGAATGAATGAACAATATACCAGTGAGTTATAAGGCAAAACGTCAGGAGAAAGGGAAATGCACGGCAAATTTTCATACCATTATTTTAATTGAAAAGATATGCACTGCTAGTCTGACAAATCAATTTTCTTGAAAAGTTGTTGCAAATGGAATATTTTTATATATTTATATATACACATATATATATATATATCTGCAGTTTATCACTCGCAGATTCAAATAGGATGTTTCAAAGGTAAGAAAAAACTGGCCCACAATCAACTCTGCAGTGGCTACACTGATCTGAAGAAATTTAATAACTCCTTCTGGACAGAATTCCCAAAGTTAATGTAGTTATATACAGATACAAAATCTGTCATACATGAAAATGGCATGGATAAATTCTTCCTCCTTCCAAAAATCACTACTGTTTTAGTGTAAGTAACCTAACTGAATAAAAATGCTAGCAAAGCCAACACAGCACAAAGGAAAGAATTTTCAGCTAATATCTCATTATTATAACTTATAGTAAAACTTAAGTACACCCATTACACATACACACACAATTTAGATCAATAACAGAATGTAAGAATATTAAAATGTAAGCTAGTGAAATACAGTATTTGAGTTAGATGCTTCAAGTATCTGTTCAGTCAAGAAGATTTATATTACTCACTCAAGCATCGCACATTCTTAAAAAGTACTGTCCTATAGTCAAGTGCAAAATAGCAATGAGTTCCGGATTCTAAGATGACAACACCCACCATTGTTCACCATATGTGCTCGAAAATCATTATAGAAACCTTGTGACTCCATCACTCATTTGAGACATCTTCAGTTACAATTAAATGCCAATTCCCTCTTAATATTTTTGCAGTAGCTCTGGTGTGACACCAGTTCCTCTGCTGAACTGAGATGCCCAAACTGAAAACTGACACTCAAACCCCCTCCTCAGTTAGTGTATTCCTGATACAGAGGCATTATAAAACTCTCTTTTTTGCTCCTGCACACCATCAGAAGCATTCCAGCCTAGGCAGTGTGATACTTTTGTCATCTCTAAGCCTGAATGAAAATAGACTAGCTATTTTATGAAAAAGTGACACAGTTGAAAATAAATACGTTGCAAGCACTTGGAAATACTTAAAATAGATTTGCTCCATCATAAAAGTAAGTTGTGGTCAATGAAGAAACACGGAGAGACATGAAGGATGCATACTACAGCCTTAATGTTGATAGAATCAAAGTTAGAGGACTTAACCAGAAATTTGGTAACTTGATTTCCTTCCTTCCTTAGACAAACAAGTTCAAATCCAATGTTACCACCTTCCATGGGAGCATACAGTCAGTAGCTTTGTTGGTTGAGGACAATTGGCAGCCCTAAGTCAAAGGTGTACTGCTGTGCAAGCAAATGCAGTAAAAGGTTATAACCTATCTCCTCTTTCCAATTATAAACTTCACTACCACTTCCGTCATCCCAAATCTAATGGCTAATTTCTTTGCTATTAAATACATATTTTTATCTAATGAAACAAAACTGCTTTCTTTTTACACCGCTTTTTAAATACACACATTTATTGAACAGGAATAGAATTTAATACTGCACATAGAGATCATGTTGGCAATAACACTCAGGAAATAACAAAACGATCAACATGCAGAACAGGAAAAAAATTCAACATTATGAGTTCAATAAACACTGGTAGCTTACGCTCCTACCTCCAGAAACTTCATTCCATTCAAGAAGCCATTTCAAGCTGCAGTCACAGGCCCATGGATTTCCATGAAGGTAAAGATTTTCCAGCAGTGGCATGCCTTGAAACATCCCTGCAGGCAAAGTTCTAAGAGCATTTTCAGATAGGTAAAGATGTCTTACTGTTGACAGTTTGAAATAATCAAGGACCATAAATGTTGAAAAGGTGTTAGGGTGAAGCTGCTGGAGCAAATTTCCTTCTAAGTGGACCAGTCTTAGAGAAGTTAAACCATTAAAAGCATTTGGATGAATAAACTCAATTCTGTTGTGGTCCATGTGCAGTCTCATTAAGCTTGAAAGTCCTTGGAGAGTTTGGCCAGTTATGGCTTTCAATTTATTGTAACTAATTTTGAAAACCTAAAAAAAAAAAAAAAAAAAGAACCAGAGATTAATTTTTTATCTAAATCCAAACAGAATAGCAATCAAGCAAATGTTTTCCTCCCACATTAAAATCTTTTGCACCACTGAAAAGTGATATGCTGGTCAAAGAGGTAGAACAAAAAATGAGTGCTAGTTGGCATTATCAAGTTAGACATACGAATAGTTACTAGATATCCAATGTATTTTGGAGGAAAATGGTATCTTAATCCTAAAAAAGGCATTACAAAGAACACTTATTTTTGTTTTCTGTTATTCATGGAAGCTAGTTTTGAAATTTAGGAAAACCTAACCATTACCTGTAGAGACACAAGATCTTTCAAAGCACCATTAGGAATATTCTGAATGTCATTTCCATGTATCATAAGCAATTCCAATTTTGTAAGTCCTGCAAAGGAGTTTTCATGTATAGACTGTATACTGTTAAACCTGGGGGAAAAAAAAAATCACACATGCAGTTACATTTAATACACTGACTGTCACAGACTACAAATGTAAAATTAGTATAATCTAACTTTCAGGAAAAATTGGGAGGGACCTTAATGCATTGTCAAAAGGCCAGAAGTTACTGAAAGATTTTTACAAGGCCCAAGCATACTTAGCTCATGTTTACATTAATATTTCTTTTAACTCACTTTGTGGCACTTTAGCCATAAATTAGGAGTAACAGTAATAAATAGGTGTTTAAGTTCTAATAGTTGTCAGTATATTTTTCCATGCAGCTCAGTTTATGGAATGGAAATAAGTTAATGGCCTCTTGCCAAACCATGATGCTATGGAGCCTGGCAAACTAGAGAGGCTGCAGTGTTGCCAAAGCAGCATCTAACAATAAATAAATATAGATTTGGAAAGTAAACATTAAAAATGGGTATCTCCCAAACAGCACAAGAAACAGTAAGTCACATCCTGCTTCACTTAATGTTACAGTATGTAACTGGCTACATTAACTAAATACATAAGATCTAGGAATTGACCTTCCAAGTACATAATTTGAGCCTTGAAACTCCTCTTAGATAAGGAATACAGAAAATCTACTCTTTGAAAATAATTGAGTTTTGCTTTGGACAAGCAAATCAGGCTTTATTTGCCAACTTGGAAGAGTTACGTTTAGTGGCCTAGCTCTACATTTGGGTTTTTCATATATATACAGAAAATTAAATGTATTATCTAATCTGGGCATGAAGTCTTAAAACTAAGCATAGAATTTTAAAGGTTTCTCCAATTTCTTAGTATTTTCTAGAAAGCAGGGGAAGACAGCACAAAATCAAAATACTTCAAATACTTCAAAGAAAATACTTTTAGATCCTCATCATGTTATCTATCTAAAGATACCTAATTTGCTAAAAATTTATAATACTACTGTATTAATATTTTTAGTCCTTCTGCAGATCCCCTAAGCTTACAGCAGACATCTTATTAAAATTCCTTATTTCAAAATCAGTCCTTCGAAAAAAATATGAACTTGTCTAAATAAAAATTTTTCTTAAACTACTTCCAATTAGAAAATTAATCTTCTAAATGCACAGCATTTAAAATAGCAATATGATAAAAGCGCTCTTTCAAAGTGAAAGAAGTGCAACAACAGACAGTTAAGACTCTTTCTTCCAGGGAACGGACACAACTCAGAAAATGTCATTTGTAGTGATGAAATACAAAGAGAGGAAATGGCTTTTAAGCTAACAGTATATCAAACAATGTACTTTACTGAAAAAAAAAAGCCCAAACATCTCAGTAACTTAGAAGTCTACATGCCATTTACAAAAACAATTCAGGGATTGGAGTACATATTTCTTTAATACAGCTTTACTGAGCACAAGGGCATTTTGAGACTAAATTTAGGCCTTAGGCAGACAAAACGCTGGTGGACAGAAATTTTAACTATGGAGAAGCAAAAAAAACCACAAAAAGCAAGCTCCCTACTGCCAGTCATTGCACGATCAGTCGCAGCTAACAGGCCTTGAAGCTGTCAGGGTGAGTTCATCATGGGTAGTGGGGCAGCCCTGACACCAAGCAGAAGACAACTGCGACAATTTCACCATTCCGTGTCACACAATGACCCAACATGGTACTTTTGTGATATGAAGCCTACCAACAGTCCCTGCCTTTTTGTCTCAAAATCTGACAGATGTGAGTTGGCAATACCCTGGCAGAGCAAAGTGAGTTGGAGCCTTAGCAATCTCTTCCCAAAACATGTTTGTATTGCGCTTAGTTGCTTGAAAAAAACTGCAACAAAACCACAATTCCACAGGCAACAGATCAAATTTCTTTCTACTGTATTCATTTGTGATATGCTATATCTCATTGTTCTCCAAAATGCTATTGGGTTACATCATAGAATTATACTCCTACTTATTTTTTTTTTTACATCAGTTATAAAATTCCATATTCTGCAGAAATCCAATAGGTATAATTCAATATCCTTTTTTATACACTGTAGAAGACTAAATGTTCTATTTGCCAAAAAAGAATTCACACCATGGTATAAATATTTATTTGAAAATAGTAGTAACTTTTGTTTGAAACATAAAGGCTAAGCTAATTTCCCCATGCCAGCAACTGTAGTGCTTGAAATACAGCGCCAACAAGTAAGTACCCATCTCTGCAATTCTACTTAAGTACACACAGAGATCCCGGTTTGCCACATGTGTGTGAAGCACTCCAGGCTTCGGCGCTTAGAACACAAAACTGTTTGCTCCAAGCTGCCATACAAACCCGAAGTTGATTCTTTCCACATGTTTAGCGATCCGTGCCGGCACGGCTGCCAGGGAGCGGAAGGTGCAGTGGACCTCGGTGGGGAGGTAGCAGGCGCAGGGCTGGGGGCAGCCCAGGGCACCCAGGGGCAGCCCCAATCCCAGCATCAGCACCATGGACAGCGCTCCAGCCGCCACCTGCTCCCCCATCTTGTCGCCTCCCCTTGCCTGGCTCCTCCTGCATTGTTCCGGGGCGGGGAGGAAGAAAAGAGAGAAGAAATGATGATTTTTAAAAACTTTTATATACCCTTTATATATTTTAAACCCTTTATATACCCAGTAATTACCTGCATTGTCCAGAAAGTCTGTAGACAATCAAGGCCAAGTTCAGTTGGAAAACCATTTTCTTTATTCCATGTCTTTTTCTACTTCAGTGTTAATTTTCCCCCTATTACTAACTTCTACTAAATACCTATTCTAAAAAAGTTATGCTGTTTCTCTATGGCAATAAATTTTATAGGCTTATTCTGTACCAAGAGTAGTACTCATCTCACTGAAAAACTAGAAAACTTTTAGGGACATATCTAGCTCAAGCAAATTGCCATGCCTCCCTCTACAGTCAATGAAAGAAAAAAAAAACAAGCCATAATTACTTGAAGATAAATAATATCGGTTATCTACCTCATCAGATAACTAGAAATAGTACAATTGAGCTTCATTAGGTCCCTATTTAGCAAACTCACCTCGCCTACTTGCCTAATTTTCAGACAGGCTACTAACTTTCATGAAGGTAAAATGTGGCTCAATGAACCTCATTCATAACAGACATGGGAAATGATTGAGATAGAAAGTGATAGAAAGAATTGGTTGGCCATAGATCTAGACTGTCATCCTTTGCCATGGTTGCTCTGTGATGTTGGATATACTCTTACATTGCAACCTTAACCAAACAGGTATGACTGGTCAGAACTGATGAAACTGGACAATTTGTTTAAAAGCGTAAGCACAGACCTCACAGGAAAAGTTTATGTCTACCAATACTCAAGTTCATATTTTTGGAACTGTGTCAAAGTCTGCATGGCTAGAACCATGGAGAGACATTTAAAGAAACACAGTGTGCTAAGAACAGACAAGAAAGCACAACTGTTATTGACCTCAAGCACTAGTAATTTCTGAAAATAAAATCATTTATGTAATGTCTTATTACAGATTAGCACCCTAATTTTGGACAAATGAGTTTAAAACATTCCTATTCTTATTCTACCATCAGAGGAATTTGAAAGCTTTTCAAATTAAAGCCATACAAGAATATGGGCTGCTATTAGTAACAGAAATTTAATATTCCTGCTTTTGTACAACATTGTGACAATGACAGAAAGACATTCATTCCTACCAGCTATTATTAGTTTCAGTAGTTATTTCCTTTTAGTATGAAAGTTAGATTTTGTCAGATCTGCAAGCAACAAGACGCATATTTTTTGCTTAAGATTATCATGTGCAAACCATTACAGTTCAAAGGAGAGGCTTGTGGGGATGAAGAGTTTTCCCAAATATCCGTGGTCAAGTTAATGAGACGCCTAGCATTCTTTATGAGACACATAGCTTGTAATTTGTTTAAGAAATTTCAGGTGCTGCTTTCCTTATGTTCTCCTTAACGAAAACTCTTTCTAAAAACAGCCTACCCATTTCAATTCCTTTTGTGAGAGGTCCCTTTCAGGACGTGCTCATTGAGGTGAAGAGGAGACTGCAGCGACTTGCGAGGAGCTGGGGAAGGGCCGGCCAGAGGGACTCAGCGGGCCCTGCCCGGCCAGGACGGACGGACGGACAGACAGACGGACGGACAGCCGAGCCCAGCCCGCGCCCCGGCCGGAGCCGCTCCCGCCCC